>JANHGC010004499.1:84671-96116 GCA_027560395.1 Boaedon fuliginosus | reverse complement strand
AGTGTATAACATCTGAGTGCTATTGCTATCTATGTTGTAAACCGCCCAGAGTCCTTCGGGAATTGGGCGGTATAAAATGTAATAAATAAATAAATAAATAAATGTCACGTGATGCCGCCGTGATGGCGTGAGTTTGACACCCCTGTTCTAGAAGAATGTGGAGCATTCTGGAATGTTATGAATGACACTGTTTCCTGAAAAACTGGTCTGAATCTCCTGGGATGCTTTTGTCTCGTCCTTCAATCTGCAGAGTAATTCTATGTCTATGCCAATGTGCACTGAAGGAATGCCAGCTTTTAAGAGAGCCCATAGCTCTTGTATTAATTATGGAAGAACTGTCTTGGATGACATTCATTAGCCAAATGAGAAGAGTTCCACGCCTTAGGTTCCTCTCTATTTATTGATAATGTCCTTTGATGAATGGCATATGTACTGTTTGACATTGACAAACTAGGCCATTTGATGAGCTGAATGTTTTGAATGGCACACAGATGGGTATTACTTTAAGTTTTAGGAAGAGCTATTAAGCGTTCAAGGCATCTAATTGTCAGGACAATTTTCTTACCTGGCAGATTGGCACTGCCTTCATCGGGAGCAGAGCTGAAGAGTGATGACTAAGCCACTGCATTTCTGCCTTTTCTCCTCCTCTGCAGTTCCTGCAGGTAATAGTTAGCTAGGAGATACGCAAAACTTCAGAAAATTGTCTGACAGTACTGTGTCAAAAATTATTCAAGACTCATATAAACATATTCTTCAGTGTGTGTGTGTGTGTGTGTGTGTGTCCTTTTCTTGATGAAAAGGACATTATTTTCCAAAGAAGAAAGAAATTCTCATAGACTAAGTGCAAGATTCTTATAGTTTGTTTAGTGAACACAGAACTTACAAGGAGTATTTGAACTTTGTTGTCTAAGCTTCTCTCCAATGTCCCGAAGGTGCTTTTTCAAAAACTGGACTTTGTTTTTCCTTGGAGATGTTTTGCTTCTCATCCAAGAAGCTTCTTCATTCAGTTCAGAATTCAGAAGAAGCTCCTTGGATGAGAAGCAAAATGTCTTGAAGGAAAAACAAAGTTTCAGTTGCCTTCAGGACAATGATGACCTGGATGACTAAGAATCTCCGTAGACTTCTCTCCAATGATTTGCAGACTTCCTGGCTTTCTGGTTCCATGAAAATCCCTAGAGAAAGGCACTGAGATTGTCCAACTGAGAGCAATTAAGGTGACCTCTGATTGACCACTAGCTGAAATCTGTTACAGCCTCTTTTAGTCCTACCTAATGTTATAATGTTATTTCAATATTAATTGGGCTTTCTCTCTGATAAATGAAAAAAAAATAGGTAAGTTAGTCCCTGGTGACTACACAGATACAATGTACATTTCTTGACAACAATGAAAAAGAGATTTTATTTGTCTTCTGCAAAAAAATTTCTAGACTACAGCTCTGGGATTTTGTAGTAATAACCAACAGGATCATTTTTTTGTGCATAACAATCTTTTGAATATTGAATGACATATTGAGAATTTAATTTAAAGGAGTCCTAACTTCAAGAAACTAGAAGAAAACTTCAAAAGTCAGAACAATTTATTGGTATCCACTGTTAATGGAAAATCTGCTTCCCAAGGCATTTGACGCATTCCTGAGATTCGTAGGAGAATTGGTTTGCCTAACATGGCTTTTTGAGAGTCACAGCTAAAATTAATATAGCTTTGACAAATGCCAAGTTTATCATGAGTAAATCTATATCAAAATCTCCAACATGATAAGTTAGCTGACTGCGGGAAGTAATAATATTTACTGGAATGATTAAACTAGATCTTGGTGCAGGATTTTAGGGCAATTGGCAAACAGTGGATTAATATAGCCTGAGCTTGCTCTCTCCCTTTGAACTTCCAGAAAATTGCAAATTTGTAAGCTCCAGGGGAAACAAATAGCACACAAGGATCAAACAGATGGCTTGTTTTTACATTTCTGAAGATGGTTTCATTGCAAATGCATAGGAAATTTGTATCTTGGCTGTTGCTCCCAATAGTTTTGCGCATCCATTTTGTTTGCACTTTGTAGTTTGTGGCTCATGTTGAAAAGCTATAGCCACTTGTAGTATCCATCAAATGATAAATGCACAGGGATAAACAAACTCTAGGGCAAATTCATCAGCTATCTCACTTCACAAAAAGCACATTCTTCGAAGGCATTTTTATAGAATGTTTGTTATTCAGAGACTGCAATTTACCCAATGCAACCTGGGTCTATAATTAGCCCATTTAATGGGTCTTCACAATGCACTGAACTATTAAGTAAGTGAATGGACTTGGTTGGCAGAAAGCACTAAGTTCCATGTTGGCTACATCATCCCTATGCACCAAATTGTTTCTTTAACAGTGGAGAATAGAAGAAGCATCAGCTAGAATGTTATTTTCCATCTCTATTCTGCTGCTCTTATCTACACAAAGGAGTTATATTCTCTGGAACTGTCTGTGCTTAATTACTCACAGAATGGTTTCCAGTGGGTCTGAAATGGACAGTGTTTGTGGTTTGTAAGATAGTTATAGATAATGTAAATTTGTCCTGATATTCATCTCTCTCGCTCTCTCTCGCTCTCCCCCCCCCTCTCTCTCTCCCACCTCTCTTTTGCCAAATGTCAGGGCAGCAATTATGGCACACCAGTAAATAGAGAGAGTTAAAGTCTTATTATTAGCTCAAGCACATAGATTTAAAAGCATAGCACAAAAAGTGTACATACAAGCAAGATGATACCCATATCTTTTACAAGCTGCCAGGAGCTCCTTAATAATGACAGCAGAGATATGGCAAGGATAGCCAGTTTCCACAGTACCCAATGTTAGACTCTGTGCAGAAGGCCCCAACTATCAACAACAACCTCAAGGTTTTCATCAAAATCTGGCACTAAGACTTCATGACCCTGCACCTATGGTCATTAGACCTCAAAACTGACCTTGATTGGGTGGCACATGACTCAGGGATGAAAATCAAAAGTCTAAGATTTTCACAGTAAGAAAAGCTGTGTGCTCTATCTTCTTTGTTATGCAGTCAATAAAAGTAATATTAGGGAAGGGTAAAGGAAGATCTTTGTTCTTGAGTTAAAACTTCTTAAAAAATTATGATCTCTTTTTTAGAGTTTTGCTATCATGGAGCACAAGCATTAATCCATTTATTCTCTTGGGAACAAAGAACCTCCTTAGGGGATTGTAAACTTTTTCCAAATGTTAAATAAATTAGCCGAAGGTGATTTCAAACAAACCACAATCAAGACTGTACAATTTATTCTGAAAGGGGGAAACGGTCTTGGTTTCTGAAGATTTGACCGGCATTATTTCTTTTTAAAACAATAAAAATCCAGATGTATTGCCTTGGTCCTTTTGTGACTTACTACACAAAACAATATTAAAATGGATTGAAATGGATAATTTAGACTGCACATGCTGTTATTGCTGTTAGTAAAATAGCTGGAGTATTTGAGTTTTCAGGACTAGGTCTGAAAAAACAATTATCCTAGTTTCTAGTTTAGTTTATTGGATATGGCTAATAAACTTGTTTCCATTCAAATATAGCAAGGCTCTTTTCAGTGAACAAGTACTGTTGGCCCATCTGGCATGATGGCACACATCTCCACTGCCATGTATCTTGGGAGATCCCATGCAAGATCATTGCCATCAAACAAAATTGGGGACCTCTCAAGATTTCAGCATCTTTGAATGGATTCCCGTGAATTGCATTTTTGTACTTAAGAATTGTCCCCATCATCAGGACTCTGTGCCGCTGACCTATCCAATGCAGGATCTCTTGCCCCACTTTGAATAATAAATATAATCCCAATGTGTCCTGGCTTTTGGTTCAAAAGAAAGCCAATTGGCAGGCCACAAGATATAGGCACCAAGAGCGTCTCTTGGCTGTGTCTGTAATCCTGTAATTGAAAGGTGACAAAAGTTCACTTTGCAATGCTACCCTGAAATCCCCAACCACTGCCAATTTTTTCCAATTGCGAAGATCTCATTAACAACTCAGCTGCCTGCAGCAGGAACAAGGTGAATGCAACCCAGGTTACCATAGCAAGTGGCCTGCTTCAAATCACAAGCTCTGCTTCTAAGCAAGGACATTAGTGACAAAGTGCCAGAAAGAGCTTCTTGTTCCCCTGTGGAGCATTAAAGGAAAGCATCAATAATAAATCATGTTTTCCATTTGCTGGCCAAGATTTAAAAAGGATCATAATGTTCTTTGAATAAAATTCAGGTTTCATATACTGTCATCCCTTTGAGGTTGTCCAGATCAGGAAACAGAGCCCATAAGAAAATTAGACTCAAGCTTTATTGGTTTATTTAGAGAGCTAATACAGTTATGTAATACAGCAATAACTATATTAGTTAATATAGATAGGACATATTAACCAAATCCCACAAGTCCAATTGTGTTTTCAATTCCCTCCCCTTTTATACCCCAGGGAGTCAGTGGGGGGGGGGGAGCTGTTCTAAATCTCATCCTAATATACTGTGCAGTACTTCCTCCCTTCCCAGGGCTCAAGGCAGATTTCCAGATATTTTGATTTTGTAATGGATTCAGAATATTTTCTCCAAGGTTATATCCTTAGCTCTCTCCATACCTGGATGTGCTTTCTCATTCTATAGCAGTGAGCTTGTATACCTGTATGCTTATACTTATGCTCTCAAGTTTATGTACCCAATGAAAACTGCAAGGACTACCTATCAGAATAGAGCTGGGAGGGACCTTGGAGATCTTCTAGTTCAACCCCCTCCTCAAGCAGGAGACCCTATACCATTTCAGGCAAGTGACTATCCAGTTCTCTTCTTAAAAACCTTCAGTGATGAAGCACCTACAATGTCTGAAGGCAACTATTACCCTGGTTAATTGTTCTCACTGCTAGAAAGTTTCTCCTTAATTCCAGGTTGCTTCTCTCCTTGATTGGTTTCTATCCATTGTTTTTTGTCCTGCCCTCTGGTGTTTTGGAAAAGAAATTGATGCTGGCCTCTCAAATACTGGAATATTGCTATTATGCCCCCCCCCCTAGTCCTTCTTTTCACAAGACTAGCCAAACCCAAAGCCTGCAACTGTTCTTCATATGTTGCAGCAGGATTTGGGAATGCAAATATAGAGGCATGCTTGCCATCATGAAGGAATATTGTCAATGCTGGAGAGATTGTTGAGACTGCTATTGACTACACAAGAGGCAGATGGTCAAAGGTAAAACCTCTTTATTTAGAACACGTAAAGGTAGATTGGAGCAGACATGCACAAAGCATGTCTGCATAGCTAGAAGCATGGTAAGAGAAGCACATGGTAAGGGGAGGGAACCCCCTTATATAGGCAAGGAGGCAGCTCCTCCCCACTATGTGGAACACCAGGTGTGCTTCCACCTAGTGGCACATTGGGGGGGGGGTAGTACATAAGACACATCATTTTATGTGACAAATATGCAGACCAGTACAAAAACAAAATGAAAACACAATGGGGAATAAGGGTCAAATACAACCCCCCACCAAAAAAAAAATCAAGATGAATTCAGAATTGACACATGACATAACTGTGCCATGGGATAAATTAAGAATCAACCCCATGATGTATTTGTGTAATTCACTGTCCTATGGGCATTTGGAAATCAGCATAAATTTAGAATGGTTGCAATGTCCAGGGATCAACAATATCACCATTTACAACTTCCTCTGTAGGCAACAATTAATGGAGGAAGTCAGATTTGCTTAATGATTGTAGTGATTCACTTAAGGGATACAGCAAAAAAAGGTCATAACATTGAGCACACTTCACTAAACAACCACATTGCTTAGCAATGGAAGTTCTGGTCCCATCTGTGGTCATAAGTTGAGAATCATAAATAATAAAGGCTTAGTAAGACCACACCTAGAATACTGCATCCAGTTTTGTTCACCACACTATAAAAAAAGATGTTGAAGCTCTAGAAAAACTGCAGAGAAGAGCAGTTGATATGAAGAACAGTTACAGGAACTGGGCTTGGCTAGCATAGTGAAGAAAAGGATCAGGAGAGACATGATAGCAATGTTACAATATTTGAGGGGCTGCCAAAGAGAGGAGGGGGTCAAGCTATTTTCCAAAATACCTGAAGCCCAGACAAGGATTAATGGATGGAAACTGAACATGGAGACATTCAACCCGGAAATAAGGATAAATTTTATGACAGTGAGAACAGTCAACCAATGGAACAGTTTCCCTTCAGAAGTTGTGGGTGCTCCATCACTGGAGGCTTTCAAGAAAAGATTGGACTGCCCTCTGTCAGAAATGGTGTAGAGTTTCCTGCTTTGGCAGTGGGTTGGACCAGATGAACTACAGGGTCTCTTCCAACTCTGTTAAACTGTTATCATCTCTAGTAAAATAGTTTGCCCAGGAGGAGGTGGATTTTCCTTCATTTGTAGTATTTAAACAGAAGGAGGATAGCCATTGGGAATAGTATAACAACATATTGCTTTATGGATTCTGCATTAAGGATAGGATTGAAATAAATTACCTCCAAGTTCTTTATGTTTTTATTTAGTTACATTACAATTATAAAATTTAGAGCTCCACTAAAAATCTAGACAACCTCAAGTCAAATTCAGCTCAGTTGCAAGGACTCATCCATTTGGCTTTCTTGACAAAATTACAAAAGTGTTTTGTAGTGATTTTTATAGAAGTTGGAGATCTCAGGCTACTCTAAAGTCTAAAAATGTATTAGTGGCCTCCCATCAAAATGATAATCAGGTCCACCTCTGCTTACCTTTTTTCAAAAGTAGTGAAGACTAGCTATGTACAGATACCTTCTTGGTTATCTTCGTATTACAAGAACCTTTCTATTTTTTTTTTAATATTCCATAAATGCACACAACTGGTTGGTTGCTTTAAAAACCCTAAATGGGGATTGCATGCTATAACTGGTGACTTCTTTGGTAAACAAATATATGAGCAGCTTCTGAGCACCTGACAGAAGTTAATTTGCATCATATAATTAGACATGTCATATTGAATAGCATTTTCTGGTCTTTTGAAAAAGGAGAATTAAGTATAATTTCCTGTAATTTTTAAAAATTGATTTCAACTTGACAGTATGGATCAGGCAATTTGCAGGCCTGAAAAGTGAAGGAGGCAAGTGAATGAGAAGAGGAAGCTTTAGTCAAATGAATTCCCACTCTGATAGCCTCATCAATTTTCAAAGAGTTTGCACCGTGTATCTTGCAACTTTTGACAGTTCAGTTTGGGTATTTTGTTTTGCACAATGTTTTGCTTTCCTTGACATTAATTTGGAGACAGCTATATTTAATAAGGGAAGTTATTTTGGATTCAAATGCTATTGGTCAAGGAAAGCTCAACCCATCCCATCATAATCTGATGTCTTCATATCAAAATGCAAACTAAGCAAAAAAAAATATGTACGAAGCATACATAAGAAAGTATGAAGAAATTATTTGCCACGTATTATAGCTGTTCAAGATGAGAATCTCTTTGTTAAAATAAAAGTGACTACACATCCTAATTCAACACAGCAGTCATAGAAATAATCCCAAGAGCCGGGATGTCCTTGATGGAAGGCTCAACAAGTCAAGATGACTGCCATGATGATGTGATTGAAGCCTGAGACAATGCAGGTTGTACATCTGTCATACGACATAAGAAGCAGCAAGGTTTTAATTGCACTTGCAGCCATTTTATTGACATTTTTGACTTCCATGCAAATTGCCTCTAACTAGGACTACATGAAGAATCAATTTTTGTTCCTTCAATAGGAGTACTGCATTCATATGGCCTAGCAACCGGGTGCAGCTAAGAATGTTTCTTTCAGGTTTCTTAAGTATGTGTCAGGATGAACTTGGTCTCTGAGTGGTGAATGGATATGGGGAAGTTTCTTTGGAATGCCGACAGTATGTAGAGAAAAGACTTTACTTTTCTTACTCCCGACTTAGAAAATGCAGTGCATTGCTTATATTCTGCAGGAAAACTCCACTATTTCTGTTAAAACTGTTTCCATTTCTTAAGGATTTGGCTTGTTTAACATGATTGGGTTCTGGGGAAAACAGGGTGCCAGATTGTAGGTTAGTTCCTCCACTGTTTTCATCCATTATAGTTGTTTTTTGTGATCTTAAATTAAGGTTAACAGAATCAATGTGGTAGGCCAAGAGACAATAGATTTAAATTACAAGGAAGTGGATCTCAGCCAGCCTAGGATGGTCAGATCTAAGCTCAGACATGACACAGTGAGATCATAACTTCAATCCTTTATTTGCTTACATCAAATGGACAGAATCTTGCCAAACTAAAGCTATAGCTTTCTATCCTGAGAGTTTCTATTCTAATTGGAATGGACTTGAATAAATAGAAATAGAAATGTATTTTATTTATGTTTTATCCCACCTTTATTATTTTTACAAATAACTCAAGGTGATAAACATATCCAACACACCTTCCTCTTCCTATTATCCCAAGAATAACTGAAAGAAAGTGACTGGCCCAAAGTCACACAGCTGGCTTTCATGGCTAAGGCAGGACTTGTCTTGAACTCACAGTCTCCCACTTTCTAATCTGGTGCTTTAACCATTAAAAATAAATTAAAAATAAAATTGCAAGGAGAAACATCAACAGCTTTAGATGTAGTAATAATACTACTACTTCAGGGGTTGGAAGCCAGAAAATTTTAAGGAATGTCTTTCTAAGGGTGATAGAGAAGAGTGCAAGAACTACTGCTTAATATTAAAGTAAGTGGATGGAATCTAATCAAGGAGAGAACCAATCTAGAACTAAGGAAGTATTTACTGATAGTGAGAACAATTAATCAGTGGAACTGATCCAGAAGTTGTGGGTGCTCTATCACTGGAAGTTTTTAAGAAGAGATTTGTCCAGAATAGTATAGGGTCTCCTGCTTGTGCAGGGTGGATAGACTTGAAGACCTCCATGGTCCCTTCCAACTCTGTTATTCTCTTAGAATTATGTCAAAAAGAAATGCCAACCCAATGCAAATAGGCAGAGAAACTACAGAAGTAACCAACTTTATTTTCCTGAGCATAAAAAATTCACATGAATGGTGACTCGAGGCATGAAATAGAGTCATCTGCTACTTTGGAAAAAGCCAATGATAGATCTAGACAAAATAGTAAAACACAAAGACATCTCAATTACAACAAAGTAACATGAAAGGTGAACCATCAAAAGGGCAGAACAAACAAAAAAATGCAAAACTAAGATGCCTTTGAATTGTGGTGCTAAAGGAAAATGTTAATAATGCCTTGGACTATAAGAAGATTATTGTTCAGCACTAGTTGAAGTAAATTCAGACAGCTCATTGGAAGAACTAAAAATAAAACAAAAGCTCAAATATTTCTGGAACTTAATATAAGGGGTAAAGTTATTAAAAGAAGACATCAATGCTTAGAAGAATAGAAAGCACTTGAACAGGCAAGAGAAGGCAAAGAAGCCAGAAGCCATCATTGATCACACCACTATGGATTCAAAAATGCTCAAAGAAGTACCGACAATCCTGACAAAATGATGACCATGGAGCTGCAAAAGATCAGAAGTTTCTGAATTACAGCAGCAGTGAAATATTTCAGATGAATGAAGGCAAATATATGTGCCCCAGGATAATGTTGCAGGATCCAATCTGGGTCAGTCACCAGGACCAGGTATTTAGTCTTCTGAGCTTTTGGACCCATGCTGCACATTCTTCTAAAGAGAGGTTCCCTGAGGATGGGCTCCAGCATGAGTTTGAAAGCTCAGAAGACTAAGCCTCTGGTTCAAGTGACCAATCCAGATTGGATTCCGCAAATATTTCAGACTTCAGAAATATATGTTTTCGTAGATTTTCACGGGTGTAGGTATGTAAGTCTTGGTGTAATCGGGTCTTTTCCTGTGTAGGCTTGAGAATATCAAGGCAACATTTCAACGAAGTCACATTCATCATCCTCAGGCAGATTCAAGCTGTTACAGCTTCTTCTTCCTTAGGAACAGTTAGCAACAGTTTTGTGTTGAGAAATGGCATTTATATGACAATTGTGCGGTATTTGGACTGGTAAAGGTTTCTGTCTTCCTAAACGTTTTTCATATGAATGTTTGAGCAAAGTAAGAGAAGACAGAACAAACCAAAAGGAAAGAAAGAAAAAGAAGAAAAAGGAGAGGAAAAAAGAGAGAAAATGTGCAATTATGTTTTCATCCTTCTTTCCGTTGAGTTATTGTGATCTTAAACATTTTCCCAGTTTCTTTTTCCCGTTTTTAATCCCCAAATATCAAAAACATCAATGCAATCCTTTTTTTTCCTCTTTCAGTTAAAAAAACAACAACCTTATAAGGTTTCTAGTCTTTCAAAATTGAATAAAGAAATTTCATTTTTTTTCCCCTCTGTCCAAGCTGGTCAACCCCAATTCTGCAAGTTCAGTTAATTTTATAACCCACACTTCCACGGTAGGTATTTCATTGTTTTTTCTAACTTTTTGCAAGCAATACTATAATCTTGCCACAGTTACTATTTATAGTATTAATTTCCTATATTCCAGTTTGATATGACAGTGGTTTAATGCACCAGGCTAGAAACTGGGAGCCTATGAGTTCTAATCTTGCTTTAGGCATGAAAGCTGGCTGCATGACTTTGAGCCAATTTCCAGGAGATTGATTCATTTATATTTGGATGTCCTGGATGTTTTAAAACTATTTTTCTCCTTATCTTCTTTTTTTCTGATGGTTAACATCCACAATAAAGTTGGAGTGGAACCTCAGTTCGCGAGCATAATCTGTTCTCGGACCGGTCATGAACCAATTTGGTTGCGATCGGAAGTGACACTGTTTGCACGTGCGGAGACAATTCTGTGCATGCGCAGAAGGGCAAATCAGTGTGGAAAGGAATCTTTCCATGCTGTGTTTGTTGCCACCTGATTTTTGAATCATGCACCGATTCAAAAATCGGGTGGATTTTTAGGTCTGAACCCGAATTGGTCACGATCAGAAGCGTTCGGGAACTGAATTCGTTCCACTGAATTTGATTCGGAAATATTAACCTGGAGTTTAGCTTTCTGTCCATCCCACCTTCCTGTGGACTGTATCCAGATCTGAGTTTACTGATACCTGTTCTTGAAGGATCAAGTTCCTCCAGTAGCAACCTTTTATGAAAGCTATTTCAGAATATGATATGCCTGATATGAACGATATGCCTCCGCCTTGAATGTGTGATTGTTGTTAGATAGTTTTATTGTGAATTGCTGTATTTTAAATGGTTGTAAGGCCGCCTTGAGTTCCCCTGATCGGGGAAGTGAGGCGGGGTACAAATTGAATAAATAAGTAAATAAGTAAGTAAGTAAGTAAATAAATAAATAAATAAATAAATAAGTGCGTAAGTAAATAAGTAAATAAGTAAATAAATATGGAGATTCTCAGTCACCCAGGTCATAGTTGTTTCAAAGGTACTTTTTCAAAAAGCATCTGAGCTCTT
>JANHGC010004499.1:38842-49582 GCA_027560395.1 Boaedon fuliginosus | reverse complement strand
TGCTGTTTCAAGGCTTTTACAGATCAAAGGGCGGGCAGTCCTGATAGAGACCGCCGTCAGCTTACAGAGCCTAACCCAACCAACTCTCTTCTAATGTCACATTTATCCCTAAACACATTAAACAAAGCGAAGCGCGTGCTCACAGAACCGGTTGTTAAACCGGTTGCAGTCCACCACTGTATTTAGTCATATGTTTATGGTTTCATTTTAATGTTGTAAGCCACCCAAAACGGACTTGCAGTGGGATGGGCAGCAAACAAATTTAATGTCAGCTTTGCGAGGCAGTTCGGAGAAGAAGCACACCCAGAAGTATTAACTCTGATTTTATTGTAAGTTAACAGAATCTTGCAAGCCTGAAAGTACATCTTGACAAGCCAAGAAACTAGGATCTTTGGGGATCCCCAGGAGGGCTCAGGCCACCCTTTAAGAAACTCTGGACTAGACTAATGTAGTAGACTTAGTCATACCACCAGTCAGCATTCCCTATTAATCGAAGGAACAGGACTAGCTATTGTGCTTTATGCGTTACCAGTCCCTAATTTACACCAGCATGCTCATGCTCTTCTATGCACACTAAAAACTGTAGATTACCTTGCAAACCCACCTACCACTCCCCTAACTTCCCACCAGTCAGGAGGCACATATAGTGTACTAACAACTTGAAGATATTAAATTTAAATTTATGTTAACTTAATGTAAATCAGATCAATTAATGTGACTGCCCCTTTGTATTTTATATTTTGTTCTTCCATATTAATAGTTCAAACTGAACGGCATTTTTAGGGCACATTTTGGAACTCTCCTAAGGTATCTAGTTGCTATGTGAGCCCTGGGGTTGTAAGTTGTATATCCTTGTCTGAAAGCATGAAAGAATGGTTTCTCAAAACCTCACACAATGTCAGGCTCATTCAGCTTGCTAAAGCCAAAACTGGGTTAACAAAACACAATTGTTGCTTGCATATAACATACTGTGACACGATTTCCCTCCATGGTTATATATCATGGCTTAATGTCCACATTCCTACAACAGGGTAAGCCCGTTACTAGCTCTCACAACATATTGGACCACAAAGAATTGTATTATTACAATTCATGTCAAAGAATTTATGGCAGGAAGATAATTCAAAGGAGGGTTTTTCTGTAATGGAACACTAGGTTAAATTTAAAATGTTTTCATATTTTAAGCCATGCTGAATCTCTAAAATTCAGCGGGGTAAAACATGATTAAATAATTAACACTATTCATGTGAAGTGCTCCACTGACACCATTTCTTGTTTTCATGCTTCTTGTTCTTAAGGCCTGAAAATATTTTTAAATTGTACATTTCATATAAATCAGCCTTATATTGTCATTATTTTAAATGCACTTTTGAAAGACTTCCAAATTGCTATGTTACCAGATTAGTGGGAATTTAATCAAAGTGGAAGCATTTAGGCCATTAGGGAGTTTTCTATCCTAAATATATAGCTTTTCTTTTATATTTCCCCAAACAGTGTAGATTAGTTAGCACAGATCTTTAGTAAGAAGAAAGCCGGCTACCACCATTTATTGTTTTCATTTTTAAGCAAATCATTTTTATAATAGACTAGCCTTGTTCGGGTTTTTTTTAAAAGAAGTATATTTGTGCCACATCATTTTGGTGCCTTTTGAAGCCTCCAGTACCCTCTCCCACACCGTTTGCGGGCCTTCTTAAGCCCCTGGCAGCCCTCCCACATCTCTGCTCCGGCAAGGCTGTCTCTGGGCCAAGGGCAGGCCTGGCTCTAGGCCAAGGGCAGGCCAGCTCTGAGGAAAGACAGCCAAGACTTGACAGGGGCACTGAACCGCAGCCATTTGTGAGTCTTCTTAAGCTCCTATGCCCCCTCCAACATCGTAGGCGAACTTACTTGGCGGGGTGGCCTGTTCCATGTGTCTTGGGCCTGTTGCCGCTGGGGCAAATCTGGAATTTATATGTATAAAACATGGCACCTCAGAGGTTTGAATATGGTGCCTCAGTCGGTTTAAAAACCACACGTGCTCAATAGAGAGAAGCAATTCTGCATACACTCAGTAAGGAGTTGCTGCTTGTTATTGAAGAATGTCTTCTTTGTCCCCCAAAAAAGGGGTCAAAAGGGGCACCTACCCTTTGGAGACCATGACAGTGCTGATCTTACTACGCCTTTCTACCTATCTGCCAAGTTTGAGGTAGATTGGTGCAGAACAGAAGAATAGAGCACATACAAACTCCCATCCACACCCCACCTCTCTTGTATAGATATAAGATAAAAAAACATTATTCCATGAAACAGAGATGTGCCCTTTTCAGAGCCATAAGAAAATAGCATTGCTTGAAAAGAGAGGGGGGTCTTCACATTTGCTTCTCTCTTTAATTAAAAAAGAAAGCAAGCTGCTCTCTCGTGTTTACCTTTCATCTGAGGTTTTTGTGTGATCATTACATCCAATAAAACAGCATCTTCTCAGGTAATTATACTTGGAAAGCAATTGTCCCTCCTGTTTCTTGCCATATGTTCTATCAGAACTCTTTTTACATGTAGTTCCCTCAAATCACACTTGAAGTTTGCCAAGGAACAAAAGTTAGACTTACCTCAATTATCAACGCAAGTGAATGGAACCACACACTTATCATAGGTTTAGATACAGGACAGCAAGAGCAGAGAGAAGAGACAAGATTTATACTGCAGTTCTGGACCTATGGTTAGGATGGGGTGGGTAAATGGGGACAATTGCTCCTAGTCAATAGCAATACCAATAGCATTTAGACTTAGATATTGCCCCTTAGCACTTTACAGTGTCCTCTTGGAGGTTTACAAATTAAAAGCATTATTTGCATATTGGCCCAACACTCCGGCTCCTCATTCTACCAATCTTGGAAAGATGGAAAGCTGAATTAACCTTGTGTCCATCAGGGTCAAACTTCAGGCTGTGGGCAGACTTTTTTGCCTGCAATACTGCACTTTACTGCATCACCAAAAGAGCCTGGTCAAACAATGATTCAAAATTTGAAATATTCAAATAGATCAATATTTTTTTTTCTTTCAAGAGAGTGTGATCAGTTTGACTATAATTATAAGAGTTCAAATTATCCATTTATGGAGGAAAGGGGAGGAGGAGGATGGGAGAAAAGAGGGAAGAGAAGGGAGAGGAGGAAAGGGGAAGGACAGAGCAGCAACAGAACACTTTATCATCCATTTCTGAGTCTGAAATAAGTTGTCCTCTAGAAACTGTATCTCTTTCACTACTGTGAACCTATATCCTGACTCTGTTCCAGATAAATCCTAATCTTTTGACTCTTTTCTACTTAAACCAGTTGCACTGACTTTTGAGGTGCTTTAGAATTATTTTCGACATAATATTGAATGAATATCACCTGGAAGTACTATTAATAAATAAAAACAGATAAATAAATAGCATTTTAGGTGAACTGAGTTACTGGACACATTCTGACTTGGACTTTTGAATTTGTGTCTATTGCACCTAGAATTGCATTTAGTATAAACCTCTCAGTTAAGCCTAACTCCCTACAGTTATCTATTACAGATGGTCCTCATTTAGTATCTACTTGTTCGGAGCTGGACAAGGGGCACTTACAACCAGTCTTGGTTGGCAGTTGCAGGAACCCAATGGTCACTTGACTGTGATTTTGTTATTCAGCACCCAGCTTACAATTATAATGTTGCAGCATCCTGGGGTCATGTGTCACCATTTGCAACCTTCATTTCCAGCTTCCCACAAGTAAAGTCCACAGCTGTCAAGCAGGCCCAAAAATCAAGAATGACACACACAATTCTTCCTAGCTGAGTTTAGAGTTTCACACCTATAAACAGGGGTGGGTTTCTACTGGTTTGGGCCAGTTTGGGCAAACTGTTTGTTCCATTTGGCTACCGGTTCAGTGAACTGGTAGTTCAGGGGACAAGTTGGGGCCCCAAACCCTCCTGCATACTATAGTTACCTTTATTTCCTTGCTTTTTAAGCCCAGCTGATTGGCACAGCAGCATGGATTCCTGTGCCTCAGGAATCAGCTGTTTTCCAGCCCCATTGTAACACGCATGCCCAGCAAACCAGTTGTTGCACTGACTGAAACCCACCCCTGCCTATAAGCAAAATATTACCATACTGAGGATTCTACTATCTGCATTTACAAGATACTCCATGAATTTAGAGAGAGACTGTCTTCACCCTCTTTCCCATAAGGGCTAAGTCCCAGTGGCTCAAAGGTTATAGTGCAGTACTACTTCTGTGGCTTCCAACTGCCTGCAATTTGGCAGTTCAAATCTCACCAGGCTCAAGGTTGACTCAGTATTCTAACCTTCTGAAGTGGGTAAAATGAGGACCCAGATGGTTGGGGGCAAGAGGCTGACTCTGTAAAACCTCTTAGAGAGGGACTATAGAGAAAGCACTATAAAGTAGCACACAAGTCCAAGTGCTATAGCTATTGCTTACTCCTCTGGTTCTTACTCCTTTCCTCATGGGGATCCTCCTGCTCACTCTATACCATCACAATGGGGAAGCTGGCAGGACGTCCCAAATGGAGATCATGTGACCACAGGGTTGCATGGGCTTCACCTACCAGCAGCACTTGGGACTGCCGGAATTATCATTGTAATTCAGCACTGTCGTGCGACGCTACACCTTGCAGCCATAGTGATGCATTTCCTTGGCCCAACTGCAGTCCGTAGGCAAGGGTTATCCAGATATAAATGGAAGAGTAGCTCTTCCCTTCTCTTCCTCAAACCCTATGTGACAGCTAACAATGACTGTCCTCCCCCACCCTGCACTAAGTATTTTATATTCATGAGAGGCTCTACTTGCTAAAATCATATTACTGTGCCTAGAAATTACCAAGGCAACCCAGCCATTGGCACCCGGCACATCTCAGCCATATTGATGTTCCTAAATTTGTTGTCAGGGAAATTCACAATCTGTTGCATGTACACTTTTCATTTACATTGTTCCCTCTGCATCCAATCATAGGTAATGAGCTGGCCAATATTTTTACATATAAAGGCAGCCTTAATCACAGTTGTGGCTATATATATATATATAGGATTGAGATATTGCAGTCGGTGCGTTGGACTGAAACTGACCCACTCACTAATGCAATCACTGTCTTGATGCCCGGAAGGCCAATGTACAAATTACACCACTCTTTCAAAGAACCAAGAGATATTTTATATTTCTTTTAACTCGTTTCTTTAAAGCATTTCACATGTTTTCTTCAGCCAAAAAAGAATCTCGGCGTAGCTTATAAGTGATTGTTCAGTAACTAACAAGACAATGAAAAGGGGATGCCGAGAGAAAAGAAAAATAAGCAGGTTCATCTCTTTAAGATCAATATTTATTACTTCATCTGATGTTGCTGAGAATCACTGAACCGGAAATCTGGGCAGCATGCAAATTAAGGAAATAAGCAACAATAAATATTAATGCATCAAAACAAACAGCTAAAAAAGGAGCCAGAGATGATCTTCATCAGAGACCTCATCTATCTAAAACTACAACAAGAACAACTTTTTTGATAGGCAGTCTTACAATTATCTTTCTCAGAAGCCCACATTAGCTCATTGTTTATTATGTTGAGCCAGGATGGCGCAGTGGTTAGAATGCAGCATTGCAGGCTAACTCTGCCCACAGCCAATAGTTTGATCTGACCAGCAAAAGATTGCCTCGACTTTACATCCTTCAGAGGTCAGTAAAATGAGGACCCAGATTGTTGGGGACAATATGCTGACATCTTAAACCACTCCGAGAATGCTGTAAAGCACTATGGAGTGGTATATACCAGTGGTTGCTAATCTTTTCAGCACTGAGTGTCAAAATTGGAGCGTGCATGCGTGCACCGGAAACCGGAAAGAGCAGCTCCCCAAAGTGCAAGTGTGGGAGCTCTGGAAACTGGAAGGTTAGCTTCCTGGTGTGCACATGAGCAAAGGCCACCTGGTCTTCCAGTTTCTAACATGCATATGCATGCAAAGACCAGCTGCTGGCACGCATATGCACAATGGGAGCTGCTCTTCCAGTTTCTGGTGCTCCCATGCACACGAAGACCAGCTGGCCGGTGTATATGCATGTGTAAAGACCAGCTGGTTGGCATGCAAATGTCTGGCAGGGGAGCTGCTCTTCCAGTTTCTGGTGCTCCCACACGTGCAAAGACTAGCTGGCCAGCACATGCATGCGCATGGGGGAGCTGCTCTTCCAGTTTCCAGTGCTCCCACACATGCAAAGACCAGCTGGCCAGCATGTGCATGCATGTGGGGGAGCTGCTTTTTTGGTTTCCAGTGTTCTCACACATGTGAAGACCAGCTGGCTGGCACGCGCACGTATGCGCACCAGGGAAGCTGCTCTTCCAGTTTCTGGTGCTCTCACACAAAGACCAGCTGGCCGGCATGCATGCACACACCAGAATCCAGAAGAGCAACAGGTGACAGTTGGCGTCCCTGGATAGCTAGCTCTGTGTGCCACTTCTGGCATACGTGGCATAGGTTCACCATCATGGGTATATACTATAAGTCTAAGTGATATTGTTAATGCTATTACTATGTTTTCAATGGGTGATTTTGGAGATACCATTTCTTCAAGCTCCTAATGAATAACAGTGTACTGTCTCTCTTGAATATTCCTGAATAAGCAAGGTGGGATAGGGTATGGTTATTTTTAACAAAAAATGTTATCATACAATAAAATTCAGGCTTAGAGCAGTGATAGAAGTTTAATACTCTCAATGCATTGCAGACCTTACTGAAACAAAGAGATATATTGGTAATTCTCAGTTTTGTGTGTATGTGTGTGGTGTGGTGTGGTGTGGTGTGGTGTGTGTATGTGCCCACACACACACACACACTCACACAGTATATATACACACAGTAGACAATATTCTAGGCAACCAATGACCCCTTGGGCCACCTATCAGAGACATTACTTAACTACCATTGGGGCACCACCTTTGAACCTTTCCTGAGCCATGCTGAAACCCCTCCTTACCAACTCTTGCTGCACCTCTCTTACACCTCTATGTAACTTCCCCAACCCTTGCTGTGCCTCACCCACAGCCTTGCACACCTTCCCACAGCCTCACACATCCCTGTGCAGCCCACCATCTGCACTGCACCCATGTGCCATCTCCTTACCCATGCCATGCCTCTTCTACCCCCACCACCACCTCCTTAACAAGAAGGGTAGCTCATTAACATCCACGTGCATCCTTGCACACTCTTCCCGACCCACACAATGACACTTGCATATCCTCCCTGAACCATATGGCACTTCCGTTGCAGCCATGACCTAACTCCCCCACAACCACCAGGACTTACTTACCTGGCTGGGTTTAGTAGCCTAAATTGGATTAATACAAAATACTTTCCAATCTATTGGTACGTATCTTGACCATAGTTCTCTACTAATTGAACAGCCCTATTGAATTCAGTGTGATTTACTGGGAAGACGAATACATTGTTTCACACTGAGCATTTCCACACTGTGCATTTCAGGAACCGAAAGAGGCTGCTGAAGAAAATTTATATAATTGTAAAAATCAGCAAGCTTGTTGGCAAGAGGAAGAAATTCTGAATCAATTGTCTACATTGCTACCCAGCACTTGGATTCATATCCTTTTCCTTTAAAGTGCAGGTTGCTTTCACTCAGCTGATTTTGAAGTAAAGGGTTACATTACATGTCACAAAACTCAAATTCATCATGTAGAAAATACAGGCTAGGTACTCAAAAACAAATTCAGCCGATTTAGGGTCATTCAGTGAATAAATCCCTTCTACTGGAAACACTGGGATTATCACAAAATTACTGCCTTGAAGAGGGGGACTTCAAGGAGGAAAAGTGAAATATGAAAAAGGATATAAGGCTGAAATAAGAGTCGCTTTGGATAGCGAGTTGGGTGGCATATAAATTTAATAATAATTAAAATAAAAGGGGCAGTGATCAACAGATATGGGAGAACATGAAAGAAGACTCCATTGTCAAAAGCTAGTTTGTTCGATAACTCTAGTAAAACCGTGTCTTGAATACAACATTCAGTTTTGATCAACACATTAAAAAAAGATGTTTGGAAAGAATGCAGAGAAGAGCAACAAAGATGATCAGGGAGCTGGAGGCTAAAACACATGAAGAATGGTTGCAGGAATTGGTACGGCTAGTTTGGGAAAAGAAGAAGTAGGGATGACATGATAGCACTGTTCCAATATTAGAGGGACAGCCACAAAGAAGAAGAGGGGGTCAATCTACTTTCCAAAGCACCAGAAGGCAAGAAAAGAAACAATGGATGGAAACTATTCAAGGAGAGTAGCAACCTGGAATTAAGGAGTAATTTCCCAACCGTGAGAACAATTAAACAGTGGATTTGGCTTACCTTCAGAAGTTGTGGGACCTTCATCACTGGAGACTTTTAAGAGGCTGGACAGCCACTTGTCTGGGATGGTATAGGTCTCCTACTTGAGCAGGAGGTTGGATTAGAAGACCTCCAAAATCCTTTCCAACTCTGATATTTTGTAATTCTGTAGTCAAAATTTGTAATTTGTAATTTATGATCAGGTCTCTTTTTATACTGACTCTTCATGCAGGATTCACTTAATTAGATCTAACTCTGTGAATTCAAATTTCCACTCCCAGTTTGAAATATCTGATTATATAGCAATCTCTGCAGTTGTATGATAATTTCTGTTTTATAGGAATTCTCCAGGGCTGCTGATATATCCCTTGGGAAACTGCAGCAACTAAGCCACATAGCAAAAATACATAATTTGCGGTTGTTTCTGCTTTGTACAACGTATCTGAGCTTCTTTTTTTAATTCCCAACTTCATAGAAACCTTTACCAATTAGATAGTGTCTTCTGAAGCTCCTTTGCAGAATGAAGCAAGGTGAACAGAGACAGGATTTGTTCACATTATGTCATGATATTTTTCCTTTCTATCATGCTGACTGGCTGCCAGGATTCTTCTTTAACTAATAATAAAAATACAGTAAAACAAACTTTTTCCAAGACATAGAAAGAGTACCTTGGGTGGAGGCTCTGTTTAATGGAAACATGAACTTGAAATGACTTTTTCTCTGAGTTAAATAATTGGTCCACCTAACCTGCTATTATTATATTCTGACTGGCAGAAAAACTCAGCAGGATTTCAAATTGAGATCCATCTCCCATTTCGGATCCAACCATTTCCCATATGCAAAACATCCATTAAGATTCTTTAAAAAAAACAAAACACCATCTCTGTATTAAGCTTACATTATGCATTTCCAGAGAGTAGGCAGATATTTTGCATAAGGGGAGCTTGAGCTTCAAACCAACTTTATAAAATATGTGTGATTTTGCATTGGTCATTTTTCAGTTTGTTCTAGGATGAGATCTAATTCAGTGGAAAGCTTGAATCCAGCGCAGTGCATCAGATATTGTGGCCAAAACCTGATTTGTCTAAAGCAACCAAATCAATTTGAAAATACTATATCTTTTTAGTTGCATGCATATAAACAATGATATAATATCATTTATCTAACCCAGGCCCATAAAACTGGGGGCCCACGGGCTGGGTACCTCATGTGCATGCAGGCTATACCCGCCCTGGCTCTGCAAAGGCAAAAAACATTGTAATACATCACGATACGTCAGGTGACACAATTGAGTTTGATACCCATGCTCTAACCTCAACAAAGCCTTGATTGTCATGTATCAAATCTATTCCTGCTCTACCCCCAATAACACCTCTTGGTGGCAGCACTGGACAGTGCTGCACAACTGTAACACTTGTAGAGGGAGATGTGGCTCACCCCATATAAGGGGCATGCATGGTCCTCCCAAGCACATTTTGTACCCAGACCCTACCTGTACAGTCTCTTTTGAGGCATCCTTCCCTTTTTCCTTAATAAACCTTTTTATTCATAATCCTGTATTATGTAGCTGATTCCAAGATCCCAACCTCTAACCCCAACATTGATACGTGACTTAGGTGGTCATGAGTAAAACAGAACCAGGGTTTGTAAACCTTTGGCCCAATATATTGAAAAGGCAAAGAAAGACAAAAGCAAAACCAAGCACAAGCAGACACAGTGGAAATTATAGCAAGAGGTTGGAATATTTTAGATAACCCATCTGTGTGACCTTATTAAGATTTAACACTTCCTACTAGGTCAGCATGCTAACCATATTATTTCTGAGATATGGTCAGTGAATAGAAACAATTTGGTTTACTAGGCCAATTTGGTTTACTGACTGAGTTTTGCCCTTGTTGCCACTCAGGGAAATTTCAGCTTGCTGTGACTGTGTTCTTACCAGGGCACTTGAAGTAATTCATATGTATTGGAGGGCATTCCATAGATTTTGTACTGAATGAGTTTAGATATGCATATGCCAGGCCCCAAAACCAAGAAAAACATGTGGTGATTCTTCCAAGCAGATCTCTTTATTGTTCCCTACCCATAGACAGAATCTTGCCAAACTAAAACACTTTACTATCTATGCCAAACATACAGTATACGCTGAGTACTAGTAAGAAGGGGCTGTCTTCACCCTGTTTCTCTTATGCAAATTATCTGAACTGAGCTGCCTCTTCTTCCTCTGGAATGTACTCCCTCCCTCCTGGGAATCCATATTACTTCATGTCATCACATCATGGGGGGGGGGTACCTTTAACTATCATATTTGTGACAGATCTCTCTCTCTCTCATATCTATCTATCTATCTATCTATCTATCTATCTATCTGTCTATCTATCTATCTATCTATCTATCTATCTATCTATCT
>JANHGC010004498.1:1120-11806 GCA_027560395.1 Boaedon fuliginosus | reverse complement strand
TCCCTCCTCCCCTCCGTCTCTCCCTCCCTCCCTCCTTCCTTTCTTCCTTCGGCCTCTAACTTTTCTGGCTGATGTTGTTGATCCATTTTGTTTAGGTCTCTTTCATGGATGCTTTTTACCAAATGGGATCCATACACACTTGTTCATTCTCTAATCCATGTGCTGGAAGTTCTATACTATATTAAATATATTTATACCATTTTCTAATAGTATAGTATACAGCGTAATATCTCTAATTTATAGTATTACATTAGAATAATAGTAATACAGCATAGTATATAGGTTATTATAATAGATTAAGTAGTAATAGAATAATAATAGTATAAACATTGTCAAAGTAATAGTAATAATATAGAAACAACAATATAACAGAATATAGGAAGCATTTGCCTATCACTTTGTTTTTACAAAATAAAACCACTCCCCAGTCCTGATAGAGGGATAAATAACACCCATCCAGGGTCCAATACTTTTGTGTCTCTTTTGATTCTGGGTCAATCTAATTGGACATGGCTTAAAAAAGAACCAATGGCACTATTCACTCACATGAATACCATAAATTATTGACATCCAGGCTTGAAGCAATTCTTTATTTTTGCACTAAAATTCATTTGATGGAAATAATCCTTCCATCCAAAACATGTTTGCCAGCAGTCTGGCTGAATGTCAACAATACTCATTCCATCTCCTTTATTGATTCTCATTCCAGACTTATAAAATCACATACAATTTTCAACAGAATTGCACATTCTGATGTATATTATATTGGATAATTCCTTTCCCTGATAATTTTGGCCCAAAAAAAAAGGTCATACATTCGATACTGAAAGAAGAATTAAGAAATAAATTTAATATCAGTATTGTTTAGTCTCATTTAATCTGCTTTATGGGCATGTTTTTCAGGGTAATTATTCTGCTTGAGAAACTTCCTAATACTTTGTGTGACATCTCTGAAAAATTGTAGAGCAACAGTCTCCAAACTTTTGGGCTTGGTGACTGGGGGGCAGAGAGGGGAACTAGCTCACACAAGTGATGGGCCTGTACACACGCACGTGCATGCCAACCCACCACTCAGGCACGTTGAACTGCACACATGCACGCTGGCACACCACTCACGCAAATTGCGCTGTGGGCAGTTCTAAACAGGCCACGGCCTGGTAGTAGACTGCAGCTCAGGGATTGGGGACCCCTGTTCTAGAGGATTCTAATGGACTGCTTATATGAGGCACTTGCCAGATCTGTATATTATTTCATTTGCTCATTCAATGGGGTGAGGCAGAGCACCTTTTTCAAAATCAGATCAATAAGTTGTTCTATTTCAGTAGTTTTCAAGAACTTCAATAAATTACATTTCCCACTATCTTGTGGCAGGGTCTCAATTCTGGACTTTTTTATATTTTAACTCTGAATTATGCCCATCCCCTTTGTCTATGAAAATAAATACCAGCAGACAATGTATCATTAAAACACATTGATTCTGTTTTCTCCCAATTTCTTATGATAATTTGACTTTTTATTATGATAAACACAACCCAAAGGAAGTGCTGCATATATTGTATATTAAAATTTCCTGTAGCAAAGCCAAGACACTTCATACATCGTCTTCAGTCATAAGATGTGCTTGTTTGAATTTGTCTTAGAGCTCAGTGTGAACTTGTCATATGAGCCACAGATGTAAAATCTCCAGAAAATTTTCCGTAACAGGGAAATAAAATCCATTAAAAAAAAACCTAGATATTTTGGTGAAAATTGAATATCCTGATATATGTCATTTTTATATTTGTATTGTCTATTTAGTTCACTTACAGAAGTATGTTTGATGTATAAAATAAATGCATAATCCATATATACAATTATTATACATCCATTGATTAAACTTGTACTTTGAAGTTTTTAATGTTGACTCAACCATGTGTGTTCCATCTGATGCAAAATTACAAATAAGGTTTCTTCATTTGCTTTTCCTTGATTGCCTCAAGATAGGAAGAGTCAGAGCTCCCAGTTTGGATAACCCTGTAAATTATTTTTACTGGACTAATTTAGCCACTTCAGCTCGGGATAAGTATGAGAGCAAACATTTGCCCACAGCAACAAACAATTCATAATACATGCGTTCTGCCTTATAATTTTGTGCAAACATGCCCAATATATTTTTGCTATGTAAAGAACTTAGTTTGTCATACAAAGCACTGAATCTATGTAATATTGCTGGGAATGAAGATTGAATGATAATTGAATTAAGATAGTAAACACCCATAGGTCCTAGAATATGCTAAATAGTACACCTCCAAGATGCAGGCCTGAACTGCAAGGTTTCTCATATGTAACAGGGATGAAAAAGACAGATAAAGTGCAATGTCTTCTGATCTTACTAATGGATTGCTACAAATCTTGTAACATGTCAACACTTGATTTATAATTTCAAATTAAAAACCCTTATGAGATTAACTCTGACATAATGAGAAGGTCAGAAAACCAAACAAGTCAAAGTTAATAATAAGAGTAATAATAGGATGGAATATCATTCCATGATGTTCTAAAAGTCATGGACTTGGTTGAAAAAATATGATATTTTGTAAATTCTTACTGATAGCCTGGAAAATATCAGGTTTTTGTATACACCTAAATATAATATGTGATTTCAGTGTATGCAACTAGTACAAATTAACATTGAAATATTTGTCCAGTGTTATTTAGTGCTTGTGAACTTGTTGCAAGGCTTGTCCTAAACCCCCATTGCGTGGACCGGTACCAGTCTGCAGCATGCTAGAAAGTGTTCTGTGAAAACAGGCAAAGCCTCATCCACTGGATGCAGACAGCAGACAAGACCATGCCCCCTCTGGTCCATAGAAAAATCTCTCTCCACAGAATCAGTCCCTGGTGCCCAAAAGGTTGGGGGCCGCTGATGTCCTGCAAAGCACAACTAATTAAACTACAGCCGCCTCGAGTTCCCCCCGACCGGGAAAGTGAGGCGGGATATGAATCTAATAAAATAAAATAAAAATAAATAAATACAGATATTGTAATTATATTAAACTACATAGATTCACTCAGAAGAGTGATAATATTTAAAATATAGGAATCATATTAATTCCTAATCCTGTTGTTTACATTCAGTAGTGTAGCATTTAAACATTTTATGATATACTACAGACAAAACTTTCTTTATTGGCCTTTCTACTTTTTCAATTTTATTCTTATTTGACAGCTTGTTACAGAGTACTTCTACATAATGAATTGCAATAAAAGTCTAATAATAACAAGTATATAAAAATAATATTCTGACAGGAAATGAACATCTGATGAAGCTCCTAAACAACCTAAAACTGTGAGAGATAAGCTTCCTTGGAAAAATTAAGATGTGTATATGATCAAATAGCTTACATATACAGAGAAGTGGTGTTTAGGCACTTGTTGGATGCAATTATTATAATTTTTTCCCAATATTTCTTTCATGGATCAAAACAGTTTAATTTGTAAATCCCAGAAACGTCCAAAAGTTGCTTTGAAAAGAAACTCAACAATATAAGCCAGAAGTCCCTGTGAGGTGCAGCGAATTCAGATGATGGCTGGTCTGCTACTTTTGCATTGTAAACCAAATAGATGACAAACAGTCTCTAGAACCAAGTCGAATTGCATAGGCACAACGACATAAAAAATATATACCAGCAGAATCACTATAAAAAACAAAACGCTGTGGAAAAGCCACCATTCAAAGGAATCCATCATATGTGTCATTGTAATCAGCTGGAATTGCCAGTAGAACCAGTGGAAATTGTTGATCATTCGTTTGATATCCATCATTGTCTTAGCAATGCCCAGATGATAAACCTATAAAAAGAAATTAAGACATTTAAAATGATTTAATCAACATATTTATGAAAGCAAAAATATATTAGATGAAAATTCAGAAAAATTAGAGATGAGAAATATGCAACGTATATGAGAACATACCCCCCATGTTTCCTAGTCAGCAAATAATTATGGGGTCTTTGAGAGTGGTATGATTACACCGTATGATAAACTTCATAGGACCAGTTTTTACCCCATAGTGTTACCCTAGTTTCCATTTTAATAACAACTGAGAACAATGTAATAATTACGAGAATTCAGCTTGGATTTATCAAGAACAAATCTTACCCATAACTCATTTTTAATCAGAAAATTGCCTCAATGGCTTGTGAGAAATGTATACTTTGACTTTAGCAAAGTATTTTACCCCATGATAAGTTTACCACAGGGTAGTTACCGTAAGCATAAGCTGAAGACCCTGATAGATAAGGATACACAGTGGCTCAAAATTCAAACTCAACAAATACACATTAATGGCTCCAGTTATCAAACTGAGAGAATGTAGGAGATTACAATTGTCAATCTTGGGTCCTCTAATTTTCAATCATTTCATCAATGATTTTGATTAAAAAATGGAGAGGATGCTTATCGAATGTGCAA
Source organism: Boaedon fuliginosus (assembly GCA_027560395.1). Lineage (NCBI taxonomy): Eukaryota > Metazoa > Chordata > Lepidosauria > Squamata > Lamprophiidae > Boaedon > Boaedon fuliginosus. The sequence goes on along the minus strand of JANHGC010004498.1, from coordinate 7,354 downwards.
ATTATACAGAATTGAGCAGCCAAATGTGGTTCCAGCCTTTTTGTTTCTTACCTTGTGAGAAATGGTTCCCCCAAGTATAATTTCCAAATCACAGAAAGTAATCATTTCATGAACCATGGTGGCGCAGTGGTTAGAGTGCAGTACTGCAGGCTACTTCTGTTGACTGCCGGCTGCATGCAATTTGGCAGTTCAAATCTCACCGGGTTGACTTAGCCTTCCATCCTTCCAAGGTGGTAAAATGAGGACCCAAAATTGTTGTGGGCAATATGCTGAATCTGTAAACCGCTTAGAAAGGGCTGTAAAGCCCTGTAAAGCAGTATATAAGTCTAAGTGCTATTGCTATTGCTATTTCACTTTATACAAACTCATCTCAACTACTTTGTTCATATTTGCGTTCCACATTTAAGCAAGAATTCCACATTAGAAAATGGCACCAAAAGTCAGAAGTGGATTAGAAACCAAGCTTTTATGATGAAAGAGAGGAGGACAGGAGTTTCTAGTTCTGAGAAAAGTTGACTGGGAAAGAAATGGCAGCACTATCCAAGTATCTGAAAGGAAGTCACATACGAATCTGAAAGGAAGTCGCATAGCTCAATACCTCTTCTTCCTCATGTGCAGCACATGAAATGATGGTCTTGTTATAGAAATATAAATTCTGAATGAACAATAGGAATCAATTATGCAGAGTGATGGTTGTCTTTCCTTTACTGGATATGTTCAAGCAGAGGCTAGATAGTATCTTTCTGGGCTGTTTACCATGGAATGCTGCACAGATGGGAAGGAACGCCGTAAGCGGACCTTTCGAGCCCTATAATTCAACCAAGCCACAATGCCATTTATTTACAAATCTTTATTTTCTCTCTTTTTTATAACTCGATGGCAACTTATTCTAACCTATAGCATGGGTATGTTTGCCATACACTGTATTTGTAAAAATAGTAAAAATGGGATATAAAATAAATAATTAAAGAATAAAATAAATAGTGAAATATCTTGGTAGGTTAATGTGCTAACACCCATTTTTGCTCACTTCAGTCTTTCACTGATTCATCTTCTTTACATGTTAACATTAAATTTCATTAGCACAGCATAAACATTTCTGTGATGAAAACGTGTTTTATTAGATTATGTTGATACTATAATCTTACTCCAACCCACTTATATTTAATTCTAAATTCCTGTACTTGTAGTAAGTTCTAATTGTGATTCTCCCAAATATTTAAAACTACTTTGCCATTGCCTGCTTAGAATTTCCTAATACATTTAAAAAGAGACCAACATTGAAATGCTTATTCTGTGCCACACAAGCAACTTGGAAATTAATTTCTGTTAAAAGAAAGCAAACCCAAAGTGCTTATTGTCTGATAGCAGAAAGGATATATTAAAAATTACAGGGACAGGTGGAATAAGAAAATGTTTGCTGTGATATTAATGGACAAGGGCAGGAACAATGGTCAAATTATTGCAGGAACAAGGAATGCTGCTGGTTGTTATTAGATTGTGTCCTCATTTAAATATCCACAATGATTTTGCCAACAGGAAAATGGAAAAGTTACTACTGAGAAATAAAAGTTGATGAATTAGAAAACAATGGCTATCTGCAATTGGATAGGATGGGCTTTGGGGATAGATTTGTGAAAATAATAGGAGCAATATATCATACACAAACATCAAGGATGATGTTAAAGGGAGAAATGACAGAAAAGGTGAATATTCAAAAAGGAACAAGAGAAGGATGTCCACTGTCACCATTGTTGTTTGTGTTGACTCTTGAGGTTCTAAATAGAGAGATTAGGCAAGATAAGGAGATAACAGGTTTGAGAATTAAACAAGAAGGATATAAATCAGTTAAATCAGCATTTTCAGAGGACTTAGAATTTTTTAGAATATTAAGAAGCTTATAGCTGTAATGGAGTTGTAAATTGATTGAAGAGACAAATAAAATGTATTTGAAAATATAAAGATAAAAGATACAAATGATTTAAACACTGGAAAATATTATTAACATAGTTAGCAGTTTTTTGGGGAAAATGGAATAAGGTTGGCATAAAAATAAAAATAATCTCAATGTCTTGTTAAAGAGAGATTGTTTGCTTAGCAGGTGATGTTTTATAATACTTGAGTTTATAATTTGAATTAGATATAAAGAAGGTGACAAAGAAGATTTTGTTTGATATGATATTATGCCCAGGTGATAATTGAAATAAGAAAATGTATTATAATGTAAATGAAATAATTAATGGAATTAAAGAGCAAATAATTAATAACAGATTTTGTAAACACTATGAATTATAAATTAACTCTTAGATGTGCTTTCATTGGATACTGAAACGATATGAACTTGAAAGGATTTTGTAACTAGTTTTGTTGACATTTTATTGTTTTTTTTTCTACTTCGTATTAATGATAAATTGTATTATTGAAGAATTGATGGATTTTCAATTGTAGTAATGAAATGGAAGAAAAGATTTGTAAATTGATTAGTGATATAAGCATTACTTGATTGCAAATGGTAAAATTTAAGACATGAATTTGCAATGATAAATAGAATGGAACATGAGAGAGAGAAATTATTGTTATAAAGTACAATTGTAACCCTGAACAACCTTGCTCAGACAAAAAACGTATTTGTAAAAGGGGTAAAAAAATAAAAAAAAATGGACAGATAAAAAGGAAAGTACCTCTTCCTTCATTCTCACCTTTCCTCATCCCTTTCCTCCAAAATCCAAGGAAGCTATTCAACATCTTAAACTAGCATGTGATGATGTTGGTAATGAAAGCAGTGATGCTGAAACCCAGACAAAGCAGAGACACTCTTATGATTTGACAAGGCAAATCAAGAAATAGGGATTATAGCTACATAGACTATCCCAAGATTCATTTTCTCTAGGATAATAAGGTACCAACAATAGCAAAATTAATGTTTATACCTGAGCCTGGTCCATAGCTCACTACTGGTTAAAAGTGTTAAAAGTGGTTACTCAATGCTGATCTATGGGTGGGGCAAAGGGACGCTACCGAGTAATGAACACTTTAATGGAACTTCCAACCTGTTCTGCCATTGGTAACTGCTATGAGCTTTGGCAGTTGATCCATGCAGTAGGGTGGGGTGGGACTCCCCAGTGAAGAAGAGCCATGAGTCTAGCCATCTGCCAACATCATCCATCAAACAACAGTGTTGTGATTGCAGCTGGTTTTCCTCCAGGATGTGATGCTGAGAAAGGGGAAGTGCAACAAAGCCAGTGGGTTACCTAATGACTTAATTCAGCATGTTCTACATAATCCTAGACTCTCCATCAAAACAACTGCATTAATTTGCTTTCTTACTGTCCTTCACTCAGCAAAAAATTATATCAACATAACATTTTATTGCAACTCAGCAAACAAGGCCAGGCTGTATTGCATGATATTTTCATACACTGTAATTGTTGTTTTCCTTGTTATCCAGTCCCTCTCAGCAGCAGAAATAAAAATCAATTACAGTGGAACCTGTGGTCACGAACGCTTCCATTCGTGACCAAATCGGGTGATGAACAAAATTTTCCTCCTCTAGTCGTGAATGGGTGCTCAGGTGGCGACCACACAGCCATGGCAATTTCCCTTCCGTGCTGTGCCATTTTGGTTTCTTTCATGCATGCGCGTCTCAGAACCAATTACGGTCGTCACCCGAGGTTCCACTGTATTCTATAGAATGTGTGGCCGGCAGGTCATGGGAGATTGTCAGCAGTCTTTCATTTTCTGATTTTGCCATAGGACTGTATTTTTTGAAATCATAGTCTTATGGGGGAATTTGTTACCAGAAATATAGGTAAGCAAAATATATATTGCTAACACTTTGCAAGATTGACTCAAGATTCAGAAGGATGTTGACAGACCTGTGCATTGAGCCCTATCTAATAAGATGCAATTTAGTAATGAGAGTAAGGTCCTGCACTTAGGCAAGAAAACCAAATGCACAAATACAGGATAGGCAGTAGTACCTGTGACAGGAATCTAGGTGTTCTCTGGTAGACCGCAATTTGTCTATGAGCCAACAGCATGCTACAGTTGCCAAAAAGCGAATACAATTGTAGGCTGCATCAATAGAGGAAGAACATCAAGATCACAAGTGATAATACTATTCTATACTGCACTGGAGACGCTACACTTTGAGTATTGTATTGAGTTCTGAAGCCCTAGATGCTGAGGCCCTAAAAAGACATCAGAGAAGACCAACAAAGATGATAAAGGGTCTAGAGGTTAAACTATACGATGATCTTGATCCAAATGTAGGAATTGGAAGCATTCAACAAACATATCAACTCTGTTGATACATCAAATTCATGCAGGAAGATGCTAAGGAAAATAGTCTAGCCTTCCTGGACTGTGCAGTACACATTAAGGAAGGCAGATGTTTTCCACTTCCACTTCTAACATTGAATTTACAGAAAACCCACACCCAGAGATCTATATTTACATTTTGATACTCACCACCCACTGGAGCACAAAATGGGTATAATCAGAACTCTACAACACCGAGCTGAAGGCCTGCCTACCAGCAAAGATGGGAAAGAAAAAGAACTAAAACACATCAAGGAAGCCCTCAGAACATGTGGCTATCTGAAGTGGACATTAATCAAATTCCAAAAAAGACCCAGCAGGAGTTCCTCCATAACAGACAAAGAAGAGAACAATAAACGAAACAATGTTGTCATTCCATACATTGCAGGAATATCTGAAAAGCTCAGGAAGATCTTCAGCCAAGACAACATACGTGCAGACTTTAATCCCAAGAATACATTAAGGCAGAAGCTTTATCTCCAAGGATAAAATAACCAGACACAAACTGAGCAACATGGTATATGTAAGTACAATGCAGTGAGACATGTGGAGATTTGTACATTGGGGAAACAAAACAACTATTTTGTAAATACATAGCACAACATAAGAGAACAAACCCATCAGGACAAGATTCAACAGCCCATCTTCATTTAAAAGTCAAGGGCCACTCTTTTGAAGATAGCAAAGTCCACATTTTAGACAGAGAGGACAGCTGCTTTGAAAGAGTGGTCAAAGAGGCTATCTTTGTCAAAATTGAACAGCCCTCTCTCAACATCTATATCTCCAGTCTATAACACAGTCATTTCGGCAGTTCCAAGAAAGCTCCACACCCATTTGCACTACTCAGGTGACCCTGAAAAAACAGATAAATATCCAAGCGGCTTCAATAACTGTCTAAAAGAATGCAAATGACCACCTGTCTGTAAGGAATATAAATCCTTCCATTCCCCACCATCCAGCCAGAACTGAAGAAGCTTTTTGGATGAGAAGCAAAACATCTTCAAAGAAAAACAAGGAAGTCCAGTTGCCTCTTGAAGAAGCACTTTTGGGACAATGATTAAGAATCTCCATAGATTTCCAGTCCTATGATTCTATGATTTTGCAAACACAAAATAAAACTGCAGTCCTGCTTGGCTGAAACATCTGCTGGAAGAAAAGGATTCTTTATAGGCCTAACTCAAAATCAAGCTATGGGTTGCTAAGAGTCAATAAATAAATAATCAATCAATCATAGGCTTACCAATCTCCTTTAAGTTCAATAAAGTAATTAATGGAGGTGAAGTGGAGGAGACAAATTCAAATAGGGCCCAAAAGAAAAGCACAGTTACTTTCACCAAGAAATTGTGAGTAGGAGGGGGGTGTGCGCAAAAGTTTGTGGTATCAGCAATGACTCCACTAGTCTCCTTTCCTTTGTTCTTGGTTTTTTTTTCCACCTATTTTTTCCCTTACTGGTAGCTCTTGCTGTCTTTCCTGTTTTCATTCAAGATGAGAAAAAATTTCCACATCCTAAGTTAGCTCTTATTGGAGCTTACCTAGAAAAGATAACGTTATGTTTGCTTCTCTGACTCATTTCTGAGGCATAACAGAGATTAGCTGTTGGGCTCGCAAATTTTATGCCAGTAGTTTTCTGAAGATTTCAGAATGGATGGAGAGCATCTTAATTCAGCAACCGGGAAACGTTGTTAGAGGCAGAAAAAAAAAAGAGATCAGAGTATTTTTAGCTGATAAAGTTGGTGACGGGTTTATTATTTTCTTGCAGTTGGAATGGATTTTTAATGCACTTTCATGTGATTCAAACTTTGTTCCAAGTGTATTTGTTAATCACTTAAATACCATCTAGGGCAGTGATTCTCAACCTTTTTAAAGCTGCCGCCCCCCTAAGGAGCGGAGAATTTTTCAACGCCCCCCTGGATG
>JANHGC010004496.1:13471-28471 GCA_027560395.1 Boaedon fuliginosus | reverse complement strand
TATTCTATTCTATTCTATTCTATTCTATTCTATTCTATTCTATTCTATTCTATTCTATTCTATTCTATTCTAACAAAGAGTGAGACAGGTGGTAGCATAGAAAATATGACTTACAACTTAGAGGGCTGTACAAACCTTTGAAGAAGTGCTTTGCTTCAATGAAGCTGAGACAAATTCTGTTACGTCTATTAAATACAACTTTACAAATTCTGTTACGTCTATTAAATACAACTTCTTCCCATTGACATTGAAACTCAAAAGTTTTTTTGGGGGGGTTGTGTATGGAGACAAGTGAGATCACATTGAATTGCATAACATTCATAGTTGTCTCATGAAGGTGTTTTAAGGCACAGCCTGGATTGTACCTATCCCATATTCTCAATATAGTATGTGTGTATGATTTTGAAATACATATTAACCTTTTATTTTGTCACACTCAACAAACTTCTCTAACTGCATGAAGTCTGGATCTCCCACTTTGCACCTTAATCTTTACCTAACCTTCTCAAGCCTATAACACAACAGCCAAACTAGAAAATAGGAGTGGATCTGCAATGGGTTTAAAACTTCCTTTTCCCGATATCCTATGTATTCTCTTTCCCTGCTCTTTATTCTCACAACTACACTCACAAACACACATAGACATATACATGCAACCTAAATATGGTATATTAACATCATCACTCTAGTTTGGCTTAACTAAATATATTGAGCAAAGCCTGTACAGAGATCTACTTTTCTGTTCTGGACTTTCAGGCAACATGGATTGATTCTGCTCAATCAAGGAACTTTTTAAATTTTATTTTATTTTGTAAAAAAAAATACCTCAGAATTACAACTGTGTCAGCTGTCCAAGCTGGCAACATGAAATAACCCCGAGCGTTGCCTGGTTTAGAAACTGGCTTTTCCCGATATGAAGTGTTGATTTGCAAAGCAAAAAAAAAAAGTTCATGACCTTTCCAAACACACCTGCGCTAATTAATATTTTCACATGAAAAACCTGTGGAATCTGAAGTTTTGAATTAGTTTGTGTGGATCTTGGCAGCTTTGAAATATTAAGTATTGAGAGTAATGTCAAATATGAACCTTAGCAAATTTGAGAGGCTGACTAATATTTTGTACTGAAATATAGTCCAAATGTCCAAAGGGAGTATCTTTTGTGCTACTAAAGAGAACAGAGGAGATATGTCTGTCTGGGACCTCAGCTGCCAAAGGATCAGTTCTGCCCAAGCACATTCCTTCAATTATCTTCTTGGACTTGTATCTGAATTTGCAAGAGGCTGGTACCTATGTCCAATGCCCATGTATTTGCAAAGATTGACAGTTTCAAGCTCGAAACTCTCAAGCTTGAACTTTTGAAAGTCTTAAAACTTTCAAGCTTTGATCAATCAATCAAAAGGGAGCTGGAAAGGGACCTTGGAGGTCTTTTAATCCAACCCCCTGTTCAAGCAATTGCTGAGCTCAATCAGTGTCAGGCTGGTTCAAAATCAGCATTTCTCTTTAGACCTTTAATGGACAATGGAGTTTGGAACCAGAAGAAAATTCAGTGGCTTGGATAGAAACTGTGGGAACAGCCTTGGTTTTTATAATTCAATGTTATTTTGTTTGTTTGTTTGTTTGTTTGTTTGTTTGTTTGTATTTGTAGGCCGCCCAATCCCATAGGACTCAGGGTGGCTCACAACATCAATAAAATAGATAAACAATATAAAAATATTAAAACATTAAAATCCCTTAAAATTACTAAAATTCAGTGGGTCAAGCTTGTCCGGTCTGCCAGAAGAGCCATGTCTTCAATGCTTGACAGAAGAGTCTCAAGTCTGGGACGCTTCAGAGCTCTAGAGGTAGATCATTCCAGAGGGCTGGGGCCACTGTGGAAAAGGCCCTCCTCTGTGTAGTCACCAGGCGACACTACCAGGCCAATGGTATCTGGAGGACGCCCACCCTGTGCAACCTCATGGGGCGCTGGGAAGCAACTGGTGGCAGGAGGCGGTCTTGGAGGTAACTCAGTCCAATGTCATTTAGGGCTTTAAAGGTAACAACCAGCACCTTGAATTGAACCCAGAAGCCCACTGGGAGCCAGTGCAAGCCGCACAAGAGTGGTGTGATATGGGTGTACTGAGGAACACTCATGACTTACTCACATGGCCATGTTAGAGCCTTACTCTGTCTTTATTCATTTATAAGTAATTCAATGCAACAAATTCTCCTGACCGGGGTAATGAGGCAGGGTATAAATCAAATCAAATAAATAAATAAATAAATATCCCTAATACTGCTGCCTCCTGTTTTCCCCACAACAACATTTATTTTTATTTTAATAAAACTTATAGTCTGCCCTCTCCCAAGGGACTCAGGGCGGCTTACAACAATAAAAGAGTATAGAATAGTGCATCATATATTAAAACACATTTAAAAACCTTTAAAACAACTTTGAGGACTTAACTTAATCCAGTCTGCAAAAAGAGCCTGAAACCCAGTTGGGCAATGAGAGCGGAATGACCCCTTCTAGGCCCTGTCAGGTTTCAGTGATATATGCCAGGTTGGCCGTCTCCTCTAAGATCAAATCCCGGATTAGGGGGGCTTTGTTGGATTCTGACCTGGCATTTAGCAGCAAGAGCCTGAGCCCAGCATCCAACATCCCTGTGAGGTGGGTTGTACTGAGAGAGGGACTGGTGCAGCAACAGAGAAGCCCTTTGCCCCTGAACCTGCTGGCCAACACTGTTTCGCTGATGGGACCCAGAGGAGGAAATGCTGTGAAATCTCACGGGGCACTGGGAAGCATATAGCAGAAAAAGGTGGTCTCGAAGGTATCCTGGTCCTAAGATATATAGAGATTTAAAAGTAATCGGTAACATCTTAAATTGCACCCGAGAGGCCACCAGAAGCCAGTGCAGCTTGAAGAGGAGAGGTTTTACATGGGTGAACTGAGGCACACCCTTAATCACTCAAGTGGCCGGATTCTGGACCAACTGTAGCCTCTGGGTGCTCTTCAAGGGTAGTCCCATGTACAGTACATTACAATAATCTAACTGGAAAGTGATGAGAGCATGAGTGACTGTAATCTGTTTCTTTCAAGGCCTGTAGAAGCTGAAGCGCCAGCACTTTCTCCACAACCTTCCCCAAAAAGGGGAGGTTGGAGACTGGATAAAAGTTCTTTAAATCATCTGGGTGAAGGGAAGGCTTCTTGAGAAAGGGCCTCACCACTGCCTCCTTTAGGAGTGGGGGCACTAGCCCCTCTCTCAATGAAGGATTTATGACCTCCTGGAACCAGCTGCATATCACCTCCTGACTGGCCAAGACAGGAAGGGCACTGGTCCAATAAAGAGATGGAGGTACTCATTGCCCCCATAGCCATGTCCATGTCATCAGGACCAACAGAAGCAAACTATTCCCACTTAACCAGACTAAGACCTGCCCCAATCATCCCAGTAGATCCTGTCCAGCTGGAGTCCAGATCTGTCCAAATCTGAGCAAATTTATCTGACAGGTACTGAGCAAATTCCTCAGCTCTACCCTGCAAGCATTCCCCAATCTGCCCCATTTTAAGGAGAGAGCAGGTCACTCTAAACAGGGAGGCTGGGCAACAATCCATGGATGCAATGAGTGGAAAAATGAGAATGTTTTGCCACTCGTACTGCCACTAGGTAAGTCCTAATAAAGGCTCTTAACTGTGTTCAGTTGGATTCTGACATACTGGGTCTCCAGCGTCACTCTAGACATCTCTTCTGGCGCTTCATCTCCCAGAGCTCCTCAGAAAACCAGGGAGCTTTCGGAGATCTGCACACAGTGAGAGGTTGCAAAGGCACAACCTGGTCCAAGGCCCTGGCCACTGCGCTATTCCAAGCAGTGACCAGAGCATCAGCCAAATTGTGGGCCAGGGAATCAGGAAGTTCCCCAAGCTCCTTCTGGAACCTGATCGGGTCGATCAGGTGTCTGGGGCAGGACCATTTGGTCAGATATTATTCTACCTAAACTAAATCAGCTGAGTGTACCTGACCACACTTTTAAAGCACAGGAGACCTCCAGGGTTGTGTGCTCTCTCCACTTCTCTTCTCTCCATACACCAATGATTGCATTTCAAATGATCCCTGTGTCAAAGTACTGGAGTTTGCAGATGACACAACAGTGATTGGTCTCATTTTAGACAACAATGAATCTGCATACAGACAGGAAGTTGAACAACTGGCCTTGTGATGTAACCAGAACAATCTGGAACTAAATACACCTCAAACCATAGAGATAGTGGTAGATTTTAGGAGAAACTCTCCTATACAACCATCTCTTACAATACTAGGCAACACAGTATCAACAGTAGAGACTTTCAAGTTTCTAGGTTCTATCATTTCTCAAGACTTAAAATGGACATCTAACATCAAAAACAACATAAAAAAAGCACAACAATGTTCTTTCTGTGCCAACTCAGAAAGCTCAAACTGCAAAAAAGCTGCTGATTCAATTCTATGGACTATTATTGAGTCTGTCATCTGCACCTCTATAACTGTCTGATTTGGCTCTGCAAACAAACAAGACAGACAAAGACTTCAATGTGTAATTAGAACTGCAGAGAAAACAGTTGCTGCATGAGTCAAAAATAGAGCTCTGAAAATATCTACGGATCCCTTTTATCCTTGACATAAATTGTTTCAACTTCTACCCTCAAAACATTGCTATAGGGCACTATGTACCAGAACAAATAGACACAAGGCCAGTTTTCCCCCCGAATGCCATCACTCTGCTAAACAACTATACCATAAAAAAGGTATGCCAACCTGTTTGCAAATCATGTTCTTCCAGAGTCAACAATCTTATATTCCTCAACTGAATCCATTCTTTCAACCATGTTAACCCTGCTGCCTGATAATATAATTCCCAGTTGGGCAGATTGAAACCCCCTCTAATTCTCACATCCTGCAACATTTTCAGATTGATTCTTGATTTTTTTCCCCTTTCCAGATATATTTTAGTGTAGGTTTATTAAGTTCCTCAAAAAACCTTTTCTCCAATTTTATCGGAATTGTTTGGAACAAATACAACAATCTTGGTAAAATAGTCATCTTAATTATTGCTATTCTTCCCATTAGGGGTAATTGCAAATATTTCCACTTTTCCAAATCTGTCTTAATTTACTACAGTAATTTATTATAATTGTCTTCCTTGATCGTTTCACATCTTGCAATTAACTGTATCCCCAAATATTTAACCTTTTTGGTAATCTGTATTCCCAATTTCTCTGTTAACTCTTTTCTCTGTTTCTCTATAACATTTTTCACAATTATCTTGGTTTTTTCTCTGTTATTTTCAAGCCTGCTACTTCACCATATTCCTATACTTTTTTTAACAACCTAGATCCTGTTTCTTTTGGCTCTTCCAAAATAAAATCTAAATCATCTGTGAATGCCTGTAATTTATACTCTTCCCATTTTATTTCCAAACCATTTATTTCTTTATCTTGTCTAACCTTTCTATTCAAAACCTCCAGTGTAAAAACACTTGTCCTCATATTTGTCTCTAATTTGCCTCTTAGGTAAAAAAAATCCATTCTGGTCAGTATGTATAAATTCAGTCAACAATCTCTTTAGTCTTTCTGCTAAAAGGAAGCAAATATTTTATAATCCATGTTTAATAACGATATCAATCTATCATTCTTTATCTGTTGTAAATCTGAGTCCTCTTTCACTAAAAGAGTGATAAATGCTTCCAACCATGAGTTTGGTACCTTTGCATTCTTCATAAGATCATTAAACACTTCCAGCATTGGGTTGCCTAAGGCATCTTGTAGAGTTTTATACAGTTCAGCTGGCAGCCCATAAGGACCTGGTGCGTTACCATTCTTTTGTCTTTTAATTGCTTCTGTTAATTCCATCATGGTTATTTTCTCTTCCAACATTTTTTTCATTACCTCTGATATAATAGGTATTTCAGCTTCTTTTAAATATAATTTTATTTTATCTTCTGGTATAATTTCTTGTTAGTAAAGTTTCTCATAGTAATTTTGTACTATTTTCTTTTTTGTCCTCATTGGAATAATAAAGAGTCCCTTTATCATCCCTAAGTTGATGAATCAATTTCTTTTCCTTCTCTTTTTTTAATTTATACACCAATCATCTTCCTGGCTTATTTGCATTCTCAGAAAAGTTTGCTTTGTTCCTTTAATTTTCTGTGATAATTCTTCCTTTTCTAACAAGTTCAGTTTATGCCTTTTTAAGTCCATTTGATTTTTATGTCTTTTTTGGGGGGTTTCTTTGTAACTCTCTCTCCAAACTTTTGTATTCCTCCTCTAAAATTCTTTGTACTTGTCTTCATTTTCTGTTTCTCTTTCCAATATATGTTATAGTCAATCCTCTTATATATGCCTTAACATATATGCCCAGACATTTTGTGTCAATGTATCTTCATTTTTATTCTCTTTAAAGAAAAAGTCCAGTTCTCTCCATATGTTGAAAAAATTCTATTTCCTGTATAGTATAGATTGATTCATTGTCCATCTCAACTTCTTTCTTTGTCCTTTCCAAATAGCTGTTATTAGATTGTGGTCTGCCCATATATTTGTTTCAATATGTACTTCTTGTACATTTGCTATTAGTTCTGCTGAAATCTACATCATATCTATTCTAGACCACAATAAATGTCTATTAGAATATAATATATATTGCCTTTTCTCAGGGTGTATTTCTCACCATCCATCTTAAATACCCAGTTCATCCACCATTATAAAGAATTTTTTGGAAGTATTTTTCTATCTTTCTTATTTGTTGCTCCTGTTTTGTAGTCCAATTTCATATCAACAATTGCATTAAAGTTTCATAGTATACATGTTTTCATATTTTACTTCAATTATTTTCTTATGTAATTTCCTGTAAAAGTCCTCTTGCCTAGTACTTGGAGTGTAGATTGACACTAAAAGCATCTGTTTTCAATTCATCATTATCTCTACCATTAGAATTCGTCCTTCCTCATCTGTATAAATTTGTTTAGATTTCAATATGTCTTTAATATATCTTTAATGCTACACCTCTCTTGTTCTGTTGTACTAAAGAAGTATATAATTTCCTGAGCTTCAGATATTCTAATATTTTATTGTGTTGCTTTCTAATGTGTACTTCTTGTAAGCAGATTATATCCATTTTTAATTTTTGCAGTTTATTAAAAGTTTTCCTTTTTATTATAGAGTTCAGTCCATTTATGTTAATTGACATTAGTTTTATTTCTGCTTCCAGATTACTTGTAATTGGGGTTTGTTGCTCTAGTTGTTCCACTCTCTTCATTTTTAATGTGGCTATTATTCTATCTTTTTCTTTATCTGTTTGCATAAATCTGTAGTAAATCTCTCCCACCTTTTTCTCAATTTGTTCAGTTTTCTCCTCCACTTGTTGTATTCCTTGTTCAGTTTTCTCCATTGACTGTTAAAATTTCTCTATTTTTTCATCTGTTTTGCCTATTTCCTTTTTCACATCTTTCATCTCATTTTTCATATCTTTCATGTCATCTTTCATAGTCTCAATACTTTCCATTATTGCTTGCATAATAGTCTTCATTTCTGGTTGGCTTTTTCCTGCTAGAGCATTGCCTCTGTAGTACGCTGCATCCCAGGGCTTGAACTCACTGAAGATGGAGCTGAGGATGGAGCTGAAATTACTTTACTCAACATTGTAGAGATGATCAAGATGTATATGTCACCAACAGTAAGAAAAAAAAAGCCAAATATTTATAATCCAAAGAAAAATCAGGATCAGTTTATAATCCAAATCTTGCTTGATCTTAATTTATAATCCACTTTGGTCCAAAATCAAACCCCTAAAAAAAACAAAGAAGAAAAAATAAAAATGAAAGGATAAAACAACGTTCCAAAATTCAAAATCCCCCCAAAATAAGTTGAGATCAAACCCCACCATCCAATATATATTTCTTACAATATACTGATCAAATTGGATAAAGTTTTTTTTTGATGAGTTAAACAAAACTGTCATGTAGCGTCATGGTTACAGCCTCGCCTTCCCACTACTGACTATATATCTTAGTGCTGTCTCCAAGGAAATGAATGTCTCTTTACCTACAAGAGCATTCAGTACTTGATGTCATTTATCTCTATGGGTTAGGACTAATTAAAAGACCCTGGCTTTGCTCTGCATTCTATAGGAACATAATCCTTTAATAACTCAAGAGTTATCATAACATGGTTCATTTTGAGTGAATAGGTGTTGTTGCTAAAGAAATGTGATGCTTTCAACAATTCTTGCTGCACTTAGACAGCTTTGTTTTGATAAGGAATCTAAAGCTTTGTTTTATTAAAATAATGAGACTTTTTAACAACTCCAGTTACAGAACATCCCTTTATATGTTTAAAGGGATTAAAACTGTGAACAATGTATGCTGTCATAGTACAGGACGTGATCATATCTACATGAGTTTCTTAGCATAATACTAACTGGAGTAGCCCTAAGATTGAATATAAAGACTTGCAATGAAAAACAACATCTAAACAGGAAATCCCTTAAGCTTTCTTATCAGTTAAAAAAAAAACAGAATTCAAATATTGTATATTGATGAATGAATATGAAATAAATGGTTAAATGTTCAACAGTTAGACTATAATTATAATTTACTTACATTATTGTTTACTGCATTACTTGATGTAATTCATGCAACCTACACACTGACACAGACAGCTTAGAAATTAAAGGTCTGTGATTTTCCACCCTTGTTGTAATTTTCTTAGTGGGCTGCTGCTCAGGGTGATTACAAAGGTTGAGTCTTCATTGTTGTTTGTTGGTTTTGACCTGAGAGCCAGTTTGGTCTAGTGGTTAAGGCACCAGGCTAGAAACCAGGAGACTGTGAGTTCTAGTCTCAGTTTAGGCATGAAAGTTGGCTGGGGGATTTTGAGCTACTCTTCTCTTACATCCCAATTTACCTCACAGAACTGTTGTGAGGAAAATAGAAGGAGCAAGGAACATTTGCTATGTTCACCAGTTTGAGTTATTTATAAAAATAAATGTGGGATAAAAAAAATAGGGGGGTTGTTTTAGAGCAGGAATAGTCTCTTTAAAT
The DNA here is from genome assembly GCA_027560395.1 of Boaedon fuliginosus. NCBI lineage: Eukaryota > Metazoa > Chordata > Lepidosauria > Squamata > Lamprophiidae > Boaedon > Boaedon fuliginosus. The sequence continues at coordinate 19,426 of JANHGC010004496.1, read as the reverse complement.
CTGATGGGATCATGTAAAGGAGGGAGGGTAACTAGGGCTTAATCCTGATTTTGTCTCTGGGGATTAGAGTTTGGTCCTGATTTTGTTTCCAAAGTCCTGGGAAGGATCCTTCATTTCTGGTTGGCCACAACAACTTCTTCCCTAAATCTCCTGTTATCCCACTATATCCTTTTTATAAAAACTTTTTCTTTACCCAATCCTGGTATGACTGATTTAGAAATTTGAATTGTGTGACGTGTGAAAGACCAGGTCTACACATGAAGGTCCAGTTAAACTGATGTGTTGCTACTCATGTCTATGCACAGAAATCTTTTCAACGAATGGTTATCACCTGCTTAGAGTTAGATAAGGAGGGGTTGACATAGTCCACTTGTGACTACATAGGGATTCTAGGCTGATCTCTCTTTTAATTCTATTCCTGGGTTCTGCCACTCCTTCTCCCACAAATTGTCAGTATACTTTGTGTGCAGCAACAGACCCAATCAGATTTTTTTAAAATATATGTTCCCATGAGAACTAAAGTATCAGTCATCAAGCAAGAGGAAACCATAATTACATCAGGTCCATACAAAATAGGCATATGGTTGATCCTTTATGTGCAGGGGAAGTATATATACGCAGCAGTGTGTGTCCATATCTCTGAGGGAAGACATTGAAACAATTGGCAAACATTTGGCAAACAATTTAATATTAGAACTCCCATGATTCTGAAATAATTTCCACGGGAAGGTGAAACTCCAATTTCATAATCCACATTAATAGCTGTAGTAATTTCCTCATCAAAAAGGCTGGGATATATTTATTACAGACAGTAAAAAAGAAATAGGGACAACCTACACAATACAACAAGACTCAGCTTTTTCCACAATTACTGGAAACTGGGCTGTATTAATTCTCTCTCTCTCTCTCTCTCTCTCTCTCTCCTCTCTCTCTCTCTCTCTCTCTCTCACGCACACACACACAAACACACACACACACACACACACCTGCTCCTCTCTCTCTCTTTTTTACCTTGTGGGCATAAATCCATTTAGTCAGATTAAATAAAAGGGGGAAGAGGGATGCCCTTGGTGAAAAGCCTTCAAACAAAAGGAGTTTTTTTGTGAAAGCCATAAATGCTTAAATATGTTACTGATTCCAGAATAAAATGCCTGCTTTTTAGAGGAGGCTTTCCCTTGTAAACCTGTTTGTGAGAGCCTTGAGTAGTTTTTATATGTCCTCTTTTATTATTTATGAAATGGCTTTTCTTTGGAACATTCTCAGGTGCTCTGAGACCCTGGCACGATCAGGAAGCTTTTCAATAGACATTTCCATCTCCTAATCCTTCTGTCTATACAAACCAAATATTGATCTCTTTAGTAAACTAACCTGTACTAGTAAAGACTGTAAAAAAGAGTGTTTATTCTGCTTTGGGGGCCCTGACAGCTGCTGAATGGTTGGATTATGATGTCACCGTCATAAATATACTATAAACATGGGAAATGCAGAGAAATAAAACATGAAAGAAAAGTTTTGAGCTCTACTGAAGCATGCTGTGTCTCTGTTTTTTAAAACCAAAAGTTCTGGATGTCCTTATTTTATATGCCATCTTAGCTTTCAGTTTCTCTTTATTTTCCAGAGGATCTAGAAAGTCAAGGTTGGGCATTTGAAGAGGGAAAATTCAATTAGTTGTTTCTGAAGTATAATGCATTGCCATTCGAGTTTAACTGAGCACAAATGGTGCACAGAAAGTCACTAGGTGGCACTAAGCTTTAATTCTGTATTTGTGGAAATGTGGGAAATTCAATATCATATTGTCAGAGATTCTCTTGTGAAAACAAAGCCTGGAAAAAGGTTGCAATGCACTTTCCATACTAACACCTGCTTGTGCCCCCCCATAAAACAGTTGCTCAAATCTAAATCCATTGACTTAAAACTAAATTAACACATCTTTGATGTTCATAGATAAACTCTGCATGAGCAACCATCTGATTTGCATTGGTGATAATTAATCTGATTTCATTTATACCTGATCTTTCCGAAACCTGAAATACTACTTGAGGCTTGCAAGAATAGGCATTGGTATAATTTCAGAAGTCCATTCTGCAAAACTTCTCAAAACAATGATGTAAGAGCACTGTGAAAATGTAGCAAACTTCATGTGAGAGTTGAATAATATGGAGATTCCAAATCTGTAATTGTGGGGCATCGATTGAATTTTTGGTGAATTTCTTGGTCGACGGAATAGCAATAGTGAAATTATTGATAGCAATAGCACTTAGACTTATATACTGCTTCATAGTGTTTTACAGTCCTCTGTAAGTGGTTTACAGAGTCAGCATATTGCCCCAACACTCTGGGTCCTCATTTTACTGACCTCAGAAGGATGGAAAGCTGAGTTAACCTTGAGCCAGTGAGAATTGAATTGCTGGAAGTCAGCAGAATTAGCCTGCAATACTTCATTCTAACCAGTGCACCCCCACAATCCTCTTAATTCCTTCAAATCCTAAACTTGTTCTCAGGCAGAATGAAACTTTAAAGAAAAATTATATGTTTGGGGACAGAGAGAACACTAACAGGAGCTTTTGAACAAATAGGACTAGAAAGGCTGCAGGATTTGATTTGATGAATTAGTATACTAACTTATTTTGCCTCAACGTCATTCTGAAACACTGAGCAATGTGACATGAAGTACTGACATGAAGGACATTGAGTTGACTTATCTAAGGTTCTGTCTGCACAAGTCCCACAGGCCTGAACAAAGGAGAATTTCTTCTTTTAAGAATTTTTTTCAGGTATTTTGAACTGAATTATTTTAATTATCACTTGATGTACCATAGAATTTCAGGTGAAAACTGAGAGAAATGTAATGGGCCTGAAATAGACTTAATCCATTCCTAGGTATGGTTTAAAGTCTTACGAGGTGAATGTAATTGTTGGGTGTAAATATTTCCTAAGTGATAGATTCATAAGTTCCATCAGAAAGTTTATTAACACATGAAAATAGAAAAAGGACATTCTGTCACAAATAAATCTGTTTTTTTGGCTCTGGCCCCAGATGTGCGTCTAGATGGCAGCACCTGCTAAGTGCTGCATGTGGGCACCAGCAGGGGGCAATGTTGTGGTAGCAGTTTCTGGTTGTGGATCTAGCTACCATGCCTGGGATTCCAGATGCCTACAGGTCCTGAGAAGACCCAGATGGACACCTGGAAGTGCAGATCTCCAATCTGGACCAGAAGCAGGTCAGCAATGGAGACTGCAGAGTATCCAGCATTACCTGTCTGCTCTGATGGAGAGGAAGATGGCTGCAGCACTTCAGGAGGACTGCAACAGTGACCAAGAAGGAGATCAGGGGCTGGCATCGCTCACTGAGGCCACACACTTACAGGTGGGACTCATGAGTGAAGCAGAGTGCAGGACTCTCCTGGAAAATCTCATGATCTTAAAAGCCACAGCTGGGCTAGGAGATGCAGAGAGGGAGAGCCCTGACACCTCAGCAGCAGCGGCGGCAAAGACAGCAGCAGCACGGAAGAAAGAAAAACCCAAAAGCAAAAGACAAGCAGCAGCAACGGCGAAGCAGAGCTCAGATCCCCAATGTGTGACCAGACTCGAGTTCTGTCTGGGTCTCTACCTAAGACCAAGCCAGCAGAAGACTCACCCAGTGGCGAGGATCCTTCCAGCCAGGATGAGGGAGGTGTGGCAGATGGTGAGCAGCACAAAGGGGACCCCAAGGGGGAGGCCAACATGGCGGGTTTGGTGCCAAAATCAAAATTGGTGCCAAAAACCACAAAGAAGAAGCCTGAAAAACATGGCCACCAGTTGACTTTCAGTTGCCAAGATGGCCACCAGAAAGCTTCTGGATCCAAGATGGCAGCACCCAAAGGCACCTTACTGGAGCCGAACCAGGAAGGCACTGTGGCTAGTGGAAGCAACCACCAGCCCTGCCAGGCACCTGGTGATTATCAGGAAGGCCACAGCAAGAAAGCCACCAAAAATCAATCCTGGAACCCAAGCCTTGCGCTGGCCTCCCGGCTACAAGTACTGGGAACCAGAGGGACAACCAGATATTGGACCAGCGTGGCACCTGTAGTGGGGACAAGGTACCCACCCCCAAGGGCCCTCGGGAGGACTTAACAGGCTTCGGCTCCAGCGATGATGGCACGTCCTTCAACTACAATGAGGTCGCAAGCAATGAGGACTTCAGCCATCCTGATTGACAACATTGGTAAACAAAGGGGTAAGTCTCCTCACTGGGTGACATCTTCAACCTCTCAAGGCCCAGAGAGCAAGCCCCAGCCAAAGCCAACTTGCTCCAGCAACAAGGGGGCCCTCTCTCAGGGAACTCCCAGGGAGAGGTGTTACCTGGTCAATGGTTCCGAAGAAGTGAAGCCTGTGCATGTGCAGCAGGCTCAGTCAGCTGAGCATGCACAGTCACTCACTTCTCAAAATCAGCTGGCTGTCAGTGAGTACCATAATGTTAGAATAGGTGTTCCAAAGCCTTTTAGCCTGGGGAGAGAAAGAGATGAAAAAATTAGTAAAAATTATTAAAAATACTTAGAAGTCCCATTTTTCTTCCCCATCATTTTAAAAATCTATAGCTAGGTGGCTGTAACTACAATGAATGGAAAAAGGAGTTTCAAATAGTTTTAATGCATGAAAATTGCCTGTTTTTCCTGGATGATCCCCCTGCTTTATCCTGGAGTCCTGAGAGAGATGCCAATCATAGAAGGGCTTTTTCTACTTTTTTGTGTGCTATTGACTCCATGCTATACACTAGCCTTCAAGATGGGATCAAACTTCATGAGGCCTGGAGCAAAATTGAAGGTATGTTCCACAGTGATAACTTGGGGACTATGTGAAGGCTCTCATGTAATTTTTACAACATCAGACTGAGGCTTGGTATGGATATGGGAGAGCACCTGGCCATGGTCAAGTCACAAAGATCAGACCTGATTGAGAGGGGGAACAGATTTCTGTTGGGAATCTGGTGAGTGTGCTTCTTAACTCTGTAAGGGGATTTAACACTGACTGGAATACATTCATCATCTCCATTGAGGGGGATGCAAATAAATACGATGTGGACTACCTGTCTTGGTGTATGGTGGAGGAGTTCTGGCACCAGAAAGATGACCCATCCAGTCAGCTGAACTGAAGCAAGCAGCACAGGCAAATCACCATCATCATAGGCACCATCCTTAGCCTGCAAGAGGAGGAGAGAGACATTTTGAACAGGTTAATGCCATACAAGGGGGTTACCAATGTGGTTCAAATAATCATTTTAAGGCCAATTTCCTACAATTACAAAATGCTAATGCCAATGCCAATAACCAAAACTTTTCTTCTCACAGGGGGAGAGGGGTGGTAGAAGTGGGCATGACTGTGGTAGAGGGAATAATTTTGGAAATGTGAATAATAATCTGAATGTTTTCAATATGCCACATATCATTGAGAGAGTAGTTTTCTCCTTATGAGACCAATGCCCTATATAATACCAGAATTCAAGAGCCCCTTGAGGATAGTAGTTGGATGATGGATAGTGAAGCAGGAGCACACATCGCTCTCAAGGAGTTTGATTTTAAGAAATTCAGGCCTATCAGCTCAGCTTTTAGGATGGCAAATGGACAGGCAGCCAAAGTTACAGGGATTGGTACAGTAGAGGTACCCGGGATCGGGGACTTCAAAGAGGTGCTTCACATGCCAACCATCCTGAATATTCTGATGAGTGGGATGAAGCTTTGTGATGATAATAGCATGGCTGTCATGTTCTGTTACTATGGGGAAAGGTTTCCAGGAATGGAAACATCATTGGGAAGATGAGGAGATATGATAACTCGCCATATCTGATTCTCAGGGGACCAAAATCTCAAGATGTTATCGCCCAGAGGTCCAAGGAAGCACAGAGAGCACAGGGTGCCAAGCCAAAAGTGAAGGCTCCTGCACCCCCAGCAACCCCTGTAGCCCCTGTGGTGCCCAGTT
>JANHGC010004496.1:1085-13371 GCA_027560395.1 Boaedon fuliginosus | reverse complement strand
GGTACCTGTGTGGTACATCTAGTGCCACTCTGCTGTTAGAGCCTACCACCAGGGATGTGCCTCTCCTGTCTGCTTGTGCTGATGCAGACTGGGGGCACAAGATCCCAAGACCAGGAGGAGCACCTCAGGCTTCCTCATAGTCCTCAATAGAGCCCCTATTCATTGGCATATGGGGCCACAGAAATTTATCTCCTGCTCATCTGCAGAATCAGAGTATGCCTGCCTCTCTGACACAGCCAACCACCTTCAATGGTTCAACTTTCTGGTCAGCAGATGATGGAAGACAACACAATGGCAATTTGTATATCCAGGGTACTAACTATAGGACCCAGATCCAGGCACATCGACATTCATTATAAGAATGTGAGGCAATTCACAAGAATGTGTTTTGTCACTGTCATCCATAGAAAGAAGAACAGGTGGCAGATATTTTTACCAAACCCTTGCCTAGTGATAGACGTAGCTATTTGTGTGGGGAGATTTGTCTTAGAATGTGATGCCTTTGCTGATTGACTAACCTTTTGCATTTCTGTAATCTGTGTTTGTTGGGGGGTTGGGGGCAGAGGAAGGGGATTGTCAGAAATAAATCTGTTTCTTTGGCTCTGCCCCCAGATGTCCCTCTAGATGGCAGCACCTGCCAAGTGCTGTACCTGGGTACCAGCAGGGGGCAATGTTGTGCCCCTGGTATATAAGAGCACACACAAGCCACATGTGCTCACTTACTCTAGACTTCTGCATTACCTTTGATTGATAGAGGATGTATTGTCACCTGAGGCAAAGTCCATCCATGGTTTACTCTTATATTCTAAATAAATACTTTCTTATTTTACCTATCCCATGGCTGATAGTTATTTTCAAGATCCCAGACCTCAAGAATATCCTGACATATTCACTGCAGTTGTTAAATTAAAAGACAGGCACCTTCAGAATGTCAAGATTTCATTTGACACACCACAAAAGGTTAATGGATTGGAATTGCTAATTCACAGAATAGGTAATACAGATGCCAAAAAGTTATAAAGCACCAATTTCTCAGGATACCATCCATCATTTCTTCTGTAGAGTGGTTGTGAGTGATAGGAAGAAGCTTCATCAAACTAAATTATTTTTTTAGTTTAATTTACTGTCTAAAGGGAAAGCCTGCTTAGTTTCAGCATGCTCTGATGGACTTGTCCTTTTTCTAGGCAACAAAACAAATGAAAGCCTGGGTTGTTGCTTCTATTATTCCACAAATTATTTTTGCGGTCTAAGAAAACTAAGGCATTCTAGGAAAGAATGGTGATTCAGAAGTCTGGTACTTGCTTTGCATAACCAGTTTGTTTATGCATTTATTTTCTTTTAATTTAGAGAAAATAAGATGGAATACCAAATGAGTGGTGTAGTGGCCTAGAGGTAAAGACACTCACCTCGTACACAGGTGGGTCAAGAGTTCAATCGTAGGCAGCGACAGATGTTTCTCTATCAGGCACAAAGAGAAAATATCTACTGTGAACTCCGTAGAGGCATCAGGAAGAGTATCCAGCCCATAACTGCACAACTCCATTCAGTCACCCCGACTCCACCCTGAATTAAGGGATTACAGTGTTGTATAAAGAAAAAAAAAGGTAGATTACCAAGCATAGAAAATCCCCAAGGAAATATTTGTAGGCATGTTTTCAGGAGCCATGTTGGGGTTTCAGAATTAAAGTCTGATAATAAAAGTAATCCATTAAGGCTGAGGAGGCCAATCATTTTTCATTTAGAAATGAAAGCTTCCTTGTTTCAGAAGCCACACGCTGGAGATAGGAACAAGGACAAAAAGTGTAGAAACAGGTTTTTTTTGTCCTCTTTCTTACTTCCTTTCACCATTTCTTCTCAGTTTCCGCCCACTTTTCTCTCAGATTACTGTTTTACTAAATATCCCAAATAACTTTTATTCTCTTTGAAGTTTTAGTTTGATGAAGCTTCTTCCTATCATCACAAAGGAATCAGAGAGGTAAGGACAGTGGATATGACCTCACTTAAAACCACTCTACAAATCCAATTCTGTAAAGGCACAGCTATAAAATTAGTTCAGGAACTGCCAGTTCACAGTAATGACTGTGTAATTTTTGCAAGGATTGCACAAAATTACATTTAGCCTAATGCTTAGTTATTTATCTTAATCTTGACTTCACCTTCATTAGCGCATTATCGTGACCTCGGCAATTCCTCCTGAATTTTATTGGTTTATTTGTTTGATTTATATCCTGCCTTTCTAGCCAGAGGGCAGAAAGCAGAAATATTGCTTTCTCCATAATGATACACAGCTTTATTTAGATCTTTTAAGAACAAAAGATGATTAACATGGAAGCGGAACCTGCTGTGAACCGCCCAATTTCAGTTTAAGCTAGAAGGCCTCACCTAACGAAACCCAGGAGATAATTACTAGGTAGGCAGAATGTCAATTTACAATCTGTTGCTACTAATTATAATTTGATGGAGAATAAATCACAGAGGCATCTATCTATAAGCAAACCTGTGCAGGGCCAACATGTCCGCATTTCACAATATTTCTACCCCATACAAGGAACAATGACTAGATACAAAATATATTCAGTAAGAAACACATCATGTTTCAGAATCTGTGCTTTAGATTGGATGGTCTTTATTGAAATCTTATCTAAAATGCTTCTCTCCAAAGCACGTTCCTTATAAAAGCCCATACCATTTCAGAGGTTGATTGGACAGTTTATTGTATTTTTCAGCAGAAATCAAGTACAAATAGTCCTCAACCTATGACTATAATAGAACCCAATTTTTTTGTTGCTAAGTGAGACATTTGTTAAATGAATTTTGTCCAATTTTACGATTTTTCCTGCCTTAGCTGTTGAGTGAATCACTACAGTTGTTGAATTACTGCCATGGTTGTTAAGTGAATCTGGCTTCCCCAGTGACTCTGCTTATCACAAGGTCACAAAAGGGGGTTGCATGACCCCTGGGTCCCTGCAACCCTCATAAATATGGAATCAGTTGCCAAGCATCTGAATTTTTGATCATGTGACCATGGAAATAATATACAGTCACAAGTGTTTAAAAAAAGGTCATATAACTCACTTTTTCCAGGGCCGTTGTAACTTTGCACGGTCACTAAATGAACTGTGGTAACTCGAGGACTACCTGTAAAATAGAAAATCTAAATCCATCTGGTGGAGCATGTCATTACAATCTGTAGAACAGCAATGGAAAAAGAATTGGTAGGAAATTGTGAGTGCATCACATGGAGATCTGCTTTGTAGAGCACAGTGTTTGCCTTCTTCCACCTGACCATCCTATAACAGTGCTTGTTATAAGCTTGTTGCTTTAGTTGAAATACTGATTTTCAGTGCCCTTCCAATACGTTCACTTTGAACTGAAAACCACAAATCAGTTGACCTTTTTTTCTCCCTCGGCGCCGAAATACAAACTATATCTTAGATGGAATAATGTATATTTTATTGCTCTTTCCCTCTTTATTATTTGTCAGTGTGTGTGTGTGTGTGTGTGTGTGTGTGTGTGATAGAGAGGATTTGTGCTGCCAGTGAATAGTAAGCAAACTGATGCTGATAGACTGAAGTAGTATTAAATCAGTGGAGGAGCAATGTACCTACTACAATAACATTTGACAATAGTTTTATTTCATTTGTTCTGACATGCCTCCTGATGTGCCAAGTGAAATGTGCCTTTTGAGAAGTATTTACAAGTGAAAAAGGCCTGGCTCCTTCTACCAAAATTATAATGTAGAGTCTGGAAATTTCCTAGTTCATAATACGTCATATCTTTCTACACCTGGCTAGCATTTGTCCCCCTCCCAAATCTCCTGAAATGATACAGTAATTTTAACTTAATGTAACTATTTTCAGAGATAGGAAGCTCTATAAAGATTGTAGTTGAAATATAACAGTTGAAATATAACATGAATACTAACAGTGTTATGAAAGTTTATGTGTGAATCTTCACATAGCTGAAATAGCAATGTACAAGTAAAAAAAGGGTAAGTTTACATTCCAATTCCAAAGAAGGGCAATGCCAAAGAATGTTCAAACTACCACACCATCTCACTCATTTCACATACTAATAAAGTTACTGTATGCTCAAAATCCTACAAGCTAGGTTCTAGCAGCAAATGGATCAAGAACTCCCAGAGGTACAGGTAGGATTTTGAAGAGGCAGAGGAACTAGAGATTAAATTGCCAACATACACTGGGTTATGGAGAAAGCTAAGGAGTTCCAGAAAAACATTTACTTCTAATTCACTGACTATGCTAAAGCCTTTGATTGTGTGGAGCACAACAAATTGTGGCAAGTTCTTAAAGAGATGGGAGCACCAGACCACCTTATTGGTCTCTTGAGAAACCTATATGCGGGTCAAGAAGCATCAGTGAGAACTGGACAAGGAATCACTGATTGGTTCAAAATTGAGAAAGGAGTTTGGCAAGGCTATATACTGTTGCCTTGCCTATTTAACTTATATGCAGAGCACACCATGAGAAAGGTGGGGCTAGATGAATCACAAATTGGAATTAAGATTGCAGGAAGAAATATCAATAACCTCAGATACGTTGTGGTTGATCTGGATCTTGGTGCTTGCCCTTGGCAATGAGATGATGAGACCATGAAGTCTTAACCATAAACTTTTATTTCAAGATACAAAATAACAAAGTATGTATCTACTTTAGGTCTGAGCCCATGGTGGGACAGAAGAGAACAAAGAAGCATGGCAGGAAGGATGAAGGAGGTTTTTATATCCCTAGTGTATAACCCACCTCTTCCTGCAGTCAGGTAAGGATTGATGGTACTCTGGATTTTTCCACTAAGGCTGTGTTGGAGCATGGCAGTGGTCAATATTCCATCTGACAATATATGCAGATGATACCACTCTAATGGCAGAAAGTGAAGAGGAACTAAAGAGCCTCTTGAAGCAGGTGAAGGAGGAGTGCAAAAGTTGGTTTGAAACTCAACATTAAGAAAATTAAGTTCATGGCATCTGGCCCTCTCAATTCCTGGCAAATAGATGGAGAAGAAATGGAGTTAGTGACATATTTTATTTTCCTTCAAATACTTTGGCCACCTCATGAGAAGGAAGGACTGACTGGCGAAGAGCTTAATGCTGGAAGCGATTGAGGGCAAAAGAAGGGGATGACAGAATGAGGTGATTGGATGGAGTCACTGAAGCGAGCTTAAATGGACTCTGGGGCATGGTAGAGGACAGGAAGGCCTGGAGGAACATTGTCCATGAGGTCGCGATGATGGGTCGGACACGACTTCACAACAAATAAAAACAATAGCTATAGCACTTACACTTATATACTACTTCACAGTGCTTTACACTCCTCTCTAAGCAGTTTACAGAGTTAGCATATTGCCCTCAACAATCTGGGTCTTCATTTTACTGATCTTGGAAGAATGGAAGGCTTGAGCAGGTGGAATCCAATTGCTTGAAGTTGGCAGAATTAGCAATAGCAATAGCACTCAAACGTACAGTATATAAGTGCTTTATAGCCTGCTCTAAGTGGTTTACAGAGTCAGCATATTGTCCCCAATAATCTGAGTCCTCATTTTACTGATGTTGGAAGGATAGAAGGTTGAGTCAACCATGAGTCAGTGAGAATCGAACTGCCAAATTGCAGGCAGCTGGCAGTCAGCAGAAGTACCCTGCAATACTGCATTCTAACCACTGTGCCACCACATGCGCAAAAGTAGGAGGTTTAAATCAAACCAAAACCTTTATTATGCTAAAGGAGAAGGCATAAACAAGTATAAAGGTATACCAGATTCATTTGAGAACACCAAACTTTGTTGTTTTGTTATTGTTATTGTTCAGTTGCTAAGTCGTGTTCAAGTCTTCACAACCCATGGACTGTAGCATGCCAGTGCCCCTGCCCCTACATCCTCCATTGTCTCCTGGAGTTTGCTCACTGTGTTGATGACACTACCTAATCATCACATTCTCTGCCATTGTCTTCTCTTTTTCCCTTCAATCTTGCCCAACTTCATGATCTTTTCCAGTAAGTCCTCTTTTCTTATCAGGTGGCCAAAGTGTTTGAGCTTCAGCTTCACTTTCTGTCCTTCCAAAGAACAGTCAAGGTTGATTTCCTTTAGGATTGACTGTTTTCATCTCCTCGTAGTCCAAGGGGTAATCAAGAGTCTTCTCTAACACCATTAAAGTGTTCAAGAATTCAAAACGCCAAAGTTTAGTAGAAGTAAAAAATGAGAATTTTTTTCAAATAGCAACAATACTTATTTATTTATTTATTTATTTATTGCATTTTTATACTGCCCAACAACATAGATAGCAATAGCACTCAGATTTTATATACTGCTTATTAAAGCTTTACAACACTCCCCAAACAGTTACAGAACTGACTGTTCTTGATGATATAAATGTTGACTGTTGAGCAAGCCAATGGAAAACAGAGGGAGAAGCAGAAATGGAATTCACTATCCAGAATGTACAATATGACTGAGCAGTTATATGCTGTATCACAAGGTTTTTAAATTGAAGGATCCATTAGCCTTCTTTATTACTCACCTATGTTATGTGTAACTTCTAATTTATTTACTTGCAAGCAAGAAGTAAATAAATACAACCAAGCGAGAACAATACATGGTAGAGTTCCTGTGAACCACAAACTATCTGGTTCAAATCTTATCTCTAGTAGGACCTCAGCAAGGGTCTGATTTTCAGTCTCAAAGTCCCATCCTCATTTTCAATATCAGTGTCTTTTGGATTGAGTTTCAATATTTATTTATTTATTTATTTATTTATTTATTTATTTATTTATTTAATTTTTATGCCACCCAACTCCCGAAGGACTCTGGGCGGCTTACAACATACAGCAATAACACTCAGATTTTATACACTGCTTGTCAGAGCTTTACAACACTCCCCAAACTGTTAGAAAGTCAGCATATTGCCCCAAACAATCTGGGTTTTCATTTTACCGACCTGTAGAAGGATGGCAGGCTGAGTCAACCTTGAGCCTGGTGGGATTCGATCTGACAACCTGCTGAACAAGTCAGCATAGTCTGCAGTACTGCATTTAACCACTGTGCCACCAAGGCTCATATGCACATATGCACAGGAAAAATACACCTTGCCAATTCCAAAATTTCTTATAAGATTTCTTTCCATAGATAGGGTCAACAAGTATTCTTATCACATACACTTGTGTGGACTTACATAGTGGCACATGGAAGAAACCTTGGGATAATAGGTTAAGAAGCACTGCTTGGGGGACAATCAGATAAGAGCCAGCATAGCCCATGCCTGGATAGTGGCTGAGGCAAGACGCTCAGAAGAGACCCTCCCTAACTTCTCAGACTAAAGAAGACAGCAGAAGAATTGTTCTTTCAGACCTGAAAGATTCTATTGATGTAGCTTTATAATAAAGTGCGATTTTATAATAAAATGTGACACTGTGGCTAAGTGGCTAAGACTCTGAGCTTGTCGATCAAAAATGTTGGCAGTTTGGCGGTTCGAATCCCTAGTAACGGAGTGAGCTCCCCTTACTTGTTCCAGCTTCTGCCAACCTAGCAGATCAAAAGCATGTAAAAATGCAAGTAGGAAAAATAGGGGCCACCTTTGGTGGGAAGGTAACAGCGTTCCATGCACCTTTGGCATTTAGTCATGCCATTCACATGACCACAGAGATGTTTTCGAACAGCACTGGCTCTTCGGCTTTGAAACAGAGATGAGCACCGCCCCCTAGAGTCGGGAACTGACTAGCATGTATGTGCGAGGGGAACTTTACCTTTACCTTTTTATAATAAAGTAGAATTAGCTCATCTGGTCATGTTTCTTGTTTGGTTTTCATGGTAAGGCTGACTTAAACCAATAAGGCAGCAGAACGTTTTGGCCCTCCTTGCTGAAGCCCTCCCCAAGACTTCATTTTCTAATGTTTGGAACTGATACTGGGTGCTAAATACTAGAGATCTTTGCAGAAACATATGTGCAGAATAGTTTAAAGGAGGGCCAACAATACATTTAAGCCTCATCTGATGCTCCTTAAAGAAAAAAGAGAGAGAGAGGCCATAACTTCCTTTGTAGATCAGAGTGAAATGTTTTCCTTTTTAGACCTCTTCTGAGCTTCCCTTAGCTTTGCTTTCAAAGCTGTGAAAAGAAAACAAATTCCCAGCTGGGAATGCAAAGGATTAAGCTTTTATTTATTTCCCCTGCTCTGAGCTTGTATTCTGCACTCGGAAAGGAAATGTCCTTGAAAGACTGGTTCCCCCATAAACTATTCCAGCTTCTGTTTGTTTTTTAAAATGGAAATTATTTTCTCACTATGAAAGTGGGTGTTGATAAGTAACACAAAAGTAAGAAACTATGGCCTGTAATACTGGAAGCAAAACATCTTGTTTTAAAATTAAATGTGCACATTTAACTGAGTTTTCTTTTTCAAATCAGTCTTGGATCCTGCCCAAGACTTTGACTTCTTGGAACGGAAGACAAGACAAGAACTGCTAATGGAATTACGTGCAATAGGTTTGCCTTTATCTAGTCAAAGTATCGCTAAGGCTATTTGACAAGCACTTACACAAATCTGGAAACCAATATTCAACTGGACAGTTCTTACTGAAAATCCTCATTTCCTAATGCTGTTGAAAGTGGATGGATTACTTCTGTGCCCGGATTGGACATTTGCTTCCCCAGTCATTTGTCTGGGAACCAAAATCATTTGACTTAACACACAGTCTTGCTTTATAATCAAACAATGTGAGTGGCAGCAAACTGCTTATACGTAGACGTATTGCCCACTTGTTCCACCAGAAATTCCTGTCTGCCACCATATCTTTTTCTCTGGATACTGTATGGACATCAAGAGGGGTATTCCATTGCCATTATGAATTCCACTCAGTTCTTCATTGGATTGAACTTGTCATAAGAACTGCTCTCGAGATGCTGTTATTTCTCTGCTGCTACCTGCTTTTCTCTAGAATGGCCTAGTTCTGGTTCCAGTCCTTTTGGCACTCATTCTCCATCAGAAGAAAAAAAGCAGCTGTTAGCAAATATGGGGCTCACAGTTGAGAAGGGCCTCTGTTACAATAAAAGACAGTGGCCCACGTGGTAAGATGCTGGGCTTGCATACCACTAAGGTCAGCAGCTCGGCGGTTCAATTCCCAAGAGCGATTAAAACCCTCTCCTGCTTGGTCAGGGGGTTGCCTGCTTGGGCAGGGGGTTGGACTTGATAACCTACAA
Organism: Boaedon fuliginosus; assembly: GCA_027560395.1. Classification (NCBI taxonomy): domain Eukaryota; kingdom Metazoa; phylum Chordata; class Lepidosauria; order Squamata; family Lamprophiidae; genus Boaedon; species Boaedon fuliginosus. The sequence goes on along the minus strand of JANHGC010004496.1, from coordinate 4,172 downwards.
GGTCCCTTCCAGCTCTGTCAATGTATTATATTATTATTAAAATGAGATAATCAGTTACAATGCCGAGAACAAGAACAGTTCCAGAAAGAGTGATACTGATGGAGTTTTCATAGTATGATCAAAGTTCCTTGATAATGATTCATGGTTTCATTTCCTTATAAGGGATCCTGTAAACGCCCTTTACCCATACCAAAGCCTTCGCCTTTTTAATGAAGCCAATGCAGAAATAAATGTTTCAAATGATACTGCAGATGAAAGAATCACATGTTTCATAATACTTGTGAATGCAGTGCTGGAGTGTGACAGACAGACATGAATTTAAAATTATATTGTGCAATTAATCTTAGAAGCCATAGAATCATAGGCCTGAAAGGGACCTTTGAGGTCTTCTCGTCCAACCTCCTGCAGGAGACCTTGTATAATCCTGGGCAAATAGTTGTCCAGTTCTTTTCTTGAAAACCTCCAGCAATGGAATACCCACAACCCCAGAAGACAAGCTATTCCATTGATTAATCGTTTTCTGGGTCAGGAAATTTCTCCTTAATTCTAGGTTGGACTTGGATCTTTCTTTAGTGATCTTTCACCCATTATTTCGTGGCCTCAGCTCTGGTGCTTTGGAGAATCATTTCCATAATCTCAGGGACATCCCCTCAAGTACTGCAGGGCAGCTCTTGGGTTACCCCTAATCCTTAGCTTCAATAGGTTAGACGTACCTCATTCTTTTAACCCTCATTTAGCCTCCAGACCTCTTATCATCTTTGCTACTCTTCTCTGCACACTTTCTAGGGTGTCATATTTTTTGTATTATAGTGATCAGAATTGGACTGTAGTGCACAAGCGTGGCCTCACTTGTGCACTACAGAGCAGTGTTATCACTTCTTGTGACTTTGATGCCATCCCTCACAAATATGCTGCAGTATTATCTTTCCCAGGTATTGATGTCAATCTGATTGGCCTATAATTTCCTGGATTCATTTCCCCCCCTTTTTGTAGAGTGGGATCACATTAGCTCTTTTCCAGTCTTATGGTAGTTCCCCTGTGCAGCAGAAGCTTTGAGAGGTTACATTCAGAGGTTCCAAAATCTCTTCTGCCAGCTCCTTCAGAACCCTGGGATGGAAACCATCTGGTATTTGGATAGGTACTTTCTTACTAGTTCTCTGACTACTTTGACTTGCATACCTGTTCTATCTCCCTTGGAGCTGCTTTTGATAAGTTGGGCTATTTTATGCTTTTACATAAAAATGCAGAGAAGGAATTAAACAGTTTTGCTTTCTTCCCATCACCCGTCACCTTCTTGCCATTTGCTCCCATCTTTGGCACATTGAATCTGACTCTGCCAAAAACAAACTTGTATTACTAAACTTTATTTCAGAATGTTACAATGGTTAGCTCCTCCTAATATTATAATATGTACACAATATAATTATTTTTTTAAATGGTGACTTAGCTATATTTAGCATTATTAGCATAAGGATTTATGTTCTGTTTTTCTGTTGATTAGAGCTTTCAGACTGATAAACAATCAAATTTAGAACAAGCAAAAGCAATATATTCTTTGAAACATTTCAGAAGAACATTAATATTCACCAGAGGACTTACAGAGGGATTATTTTTTTTCAAAACCTCAGAAGAGAAAATGTAATCGTTCCTCTTTGAGAGATTTAAATTGATGGCCAGCTAGTAAATCAGAAGTTAATATTATAGTCTTTCTTCTTCCTCTATATCTCACACTGGTTTATTAAATCAGAAAGTAAATGGTTAACAATATGGGACTTATTTTTCATAAATGCAATCCTCAGGCATCCACAGGCTAATCTTATGTAGGGTTATGGCATTTTTCTGCAAGTGTTGGAGGAAGAATTACAGAAATTAAAATCCAATATATTTCGATAGTAGCAGAACAAGAAAAGTTGAATTTAGCACCAACACTGTGGATATGAAGATAGTTACTTTATTTCCTTCATTGTCTTATCTCCATTTTAAAAAGTTGAATACATTATTTTCTTTAGGAACAAATCTAAAGACAGGTTTAAAAATTCTTCTTTGTACCACCAGATGGCGCCATTACTCTGGAAGAAACATATTTTAAATTACTCTGCGAGTTAAATATTTTCATTTAATAAATAATATGTTTCATACTGTGTGTGCAGTGGGATAGACCAGTACTCTAATAAATATTAAGTCCGAGTAATGGATTTTCAGTGTTTTGTGGCATGGGTTTGTTTTGTTTTGTTTTGTTTTTTTGCTTTTTTACAAAACATATTTCCCATATTCTGTACACCGCGGATCCAAAAACAAAAAAATGACAAGGCAATCTTAATGCCAGCCAAAGCCCACCTAAAATTAGCCAGTGGGTGCAATAAAAGTGCTGCTTTGTTGGCAGAAGAATATTTCTATTCCATTCCAAATAGAGGTGATATTCGGCCAGTTCTGACAGGTTTGGGAGAAGCTATGATTTTGATTGGTTCAGAGAACTGGCAAATACACCTCTGATTGGACGACCGCAGCAAATACCACCTCTGGCCAACTGCATAGCCACGCCCACCAAGCCACGCCCACAGAACCGGTAGTAAAATAATTCGAATCCCACCACTGCACTTTGGTGGGAAATTAACCACGTTCCGTGCCCCTCAGGATGTAGTCACACTGGCCACGAAGCATCATTGGACAAAACCAGCTCCCTTGGCCAAGAAACGGAGATGAGCACTGCTTACTAGAGTCGAACATGACCAGCCAGGGGAAACCTTACCTTCATCCACATTTGTGCATTGTTTGCACAGCAAGCCTACCGTTGATACCCATTCCCAAAACGATTTCCACAAATCTCCCAGACAAAAATTACATGTCATCATCAGCACAGAAAGGAAGTGTTTCCATAGTAACCTGCAATTTGTGGCTTTGGGCATTGGCTTCCATTTTCTGGCAAGAAACTCGCCCATTGACTACCGTGGTTGGACCTCATGGTGTCTACGTCTGCTGGCGAGTTACTCCCAGAAGAAATGGGTTAGCCCAGTGATGGTGAACCTTTTTGGCACCGAGTGCCAAAACCGGGAGCAAGTGAGCCTGCGTGCGCACTCGCGTGCCGGA
>JANHGC010004495.1:11613-25305 GCA_027560395.1 Boaedon fuliginosus | reverse complement strand
CAATACAATTTAAAAACATAATCCTATACAATAAAAATATTTCAAAAACACATTCACTCAACAGTCATATCATTTAAAGGAGAGGTGGGAAAGTAGGTGATTTTGCTCATTTATTTCTTATATTAGGCTTATCTGCCACTGTTAATCTCACTCCAAGTGACCTATAGGCCTCCAGCACTAATAAGATTAAAATCAACACAAATGATATGCATAATGTGATGATATATATATCAATGGATTGTGTGTGTGTGTATGTTCCAGCATAACTCTGGAATGCCTTAAGCAATTTCAACCAAACTTGGTACAGATGACTTCCCTTCTGGAAACATACTGTGGTGGTAAGACACAGGGTCCGTGTTCTGTGAAGATACAGCCTACTGCCCAGTGGAGTTGCCATGGTAATGGCTTCACAGTACTCCACAAGGGGGCATTTTTAACGGGGCCTGCCTGCACCACTATGAGACTGACACAATGTACATCACATAGAGACTATATTTCTTGATGCTTCTGGGGGCACAGGGAAAATATTTTTAACTAATTTAATTGTTGCCAAAATCAGGGCTCAGGGAGAAGTTGCTCTTGCCTTCGCCTCTTCAGGAATTGTGGAGACATTAATGGAAGGAGGACAGCCCATTCCGCACTTACGTTGCCACTTCACATCACCATTACTGTTTAATACAGGTTTGGGATAAATAAATATCCAGGCAATGCCGGGTTATCAGCTAGTAATGTAATAAATACTGAAAATGGGTTATGGCAATCTTGCAAAATGGCTTCATAATAAATGCAGCACTGAAGATTAATGTATCAGAAAGCAGGGCTTTCTTGGGCTGTATTCCGCCACTAATTTAATTGCATAAGGTTTCTGAAGTCGGAGTTGAAGCATTATTGAGACATACAAATTGCAATATGCTGAAGGCTCATACTTTTTCAGCATGCTAGGATTATATTTAAGAACTGGATCCTGGGTGGAGTTGAGCACAGGGCTATAAGGGGTTACTGTTTCTGAGTGGAGTTTGAGGCTAACCTTGTTCCGAATAAACTACGGAGTCTTGCTGTTTCGTTCCATTGTGTTGAATAAAGAGTTTAATGAGCATTGGACACTTTGTTCTGAGACCTGTTATTTCACCGCATGAAGCCAGAGCAAACAGAAGATTAGCCTTAATTCCATAGGGGTCATTGAATACATACGAGGTTTCAGTAAAACAGCCTCTGGTAATAAATCAATAGCGCAATCAGTCGTGAAAATATGTTGCACTCTTGTTCACTAAAACCCCCTACCAGGTAGTGATACCCTTGGGGGATAGCATTCAATAGAGGTCCCTGTATATCTCCCTTGATCGAATTAGCTGAAGTATCCTTCAATTACTTTTTGGAAGTTCCTCCTGATCATCTCAGCAGCTTTTAAAGCCAGCTGGTTCAAAGAGTACATATGAGTTCAGCTGTGAATGACTACAGATTTGGAGAGACTCAGTTTTTTCTTGAGGAATTCCCCACAAAACTCTTAGATGTATTAGTAGGAACCTGTCGGCCAACTCCAGAACCTCGTGCAGGTTGCCAGGACTAATGCGAATGCTCCCTGTGTGCATGAAGCTGATGACCACCTCGATCGTCTCCGGGTCTAGTCCCACTTTGCCCTCCAGGCCCAGGAGGTTGACATCTGCCTTGCCGTGGCCTCCTGCGTTCAAATCGCCGCCACCAGCTGCTGCCATCTTGTCTTCTCCTCAACTGATTTGAACACTTTTCCTGTATCTACGCAAGACCTAGTACACTGGAAGGGATATTCTGATACAGATAATACATAGGTTTCTTCCACCAATATGAATGCACCTCATTTCGTAAGATGATTTCATCACAGTCACCTGACTAAGTTTCATTGTTTTACTAATGTATGGTTTATTATTTTTCTTTAGCAGATGGACTCTTGGTAAGAGGATGGGGGTGCCTGTCAGGTCCCTGGCATACATGGCTCCTTTAAGAACTGGATCCTGGTCGGAGTTAAGGAGGAGACCAGGGCTATAAGGGGTTACTGTTTCTGGGTGGAGTTTGAGGCTAACCTTGCTCCAAATAAACTACGGAGTCTTGCAGTTTCGTTCCATTGGGTTGAATAGAGTTTACTGAGCATTGGACACTTTGTTCCAAGACCTGTTATTTCACCGCATGAAGCCGGAGCAGACATTGACATAAAGAAGGAAATTACTGAACCAACATAGAGCTATTTTTTTATTGAATATAGATTATAAAAATTTTGTGGCAATGCAAATAGAATAAATCTGCTTTTAAGTGAAATTGTATACCCTAGTCTGATTTGATTTGTTCCCAAGATATATATGAAGTGTGTGTGTGTGTGTGTGTTAACAAGATAAACCAGAAAAGCAAGAAAGTGGTTTTGCTTTTTCTTGATACAGAAGAAGCTTTTGATAATTTAGAATGATATATGCCTACAATTTTAAAAAATAAAATAAAATTGTGGCCTTTTTTTACATGAATATATTTATAAATATCAAAACCAATATAATAATAAATGGCTCCAGAGTGAATTGGTCTGTAGGGCTATTGAGACAATTTTCTAGAAAAGAATATTACCGGTAATAGGAATTTGTCAGATGGGATTAAAGGAGACAGCCATTTAGTTTCCCAAGTGCCAATAATAAATCCATATAGAGAAACATGGAATCTTGTAGAAGAGTGCAATGCCTTTTAGCTTTCAAGCAGCATGAATTCTAAACAGCTGGGCGCCCATTCAGGCAGGCAAGAAGAAAGATCTGTTCAAGAAATGTTCCATTCAATATCTAGATGCAGGCTTCGAGACATGATATCCAAGCATGTGGGGAGGTTTCACAGATGTTTTATCTACACTAGGGTAGACACCCAGTTTGCTGATCCAGGATGTATTGTAAAACTCATGTATGACTTGAGTAATTTATCTTGTACACCAACTTTGGAAAGTGTTGAGAAAGATAGTTGTGCCTTTTAGTTATATATACTGTAGCTCCATCATGCTGTCAAACCTCCATATGAAAAAGCCCACCTGTTGTCTGTTGTTGTAAACAAGTTAGCAAAGAGGCATCCCCATCTTTATAAAAAAAATATTTGGATGTAAGGCCCATTGTCCCTGTGACAGATGCTGATCGTTCAGTCAATTTTCCATGAAACTGTATTCTGATATAGAGAAGATACGTTTCTCCATATTTCTCTGATTTTGATATGGATCTTCTTGATATACTATAACAGAAGCATGCTTCTTCAACTCCTCAGTTAGAACTGCAAGGGTTGTGACTGACTGTCACATATATGATTATGGACAACATTGGGGTGTATCTGAGGGATTTTATTGTAGAAGTTTAAGGAATTATTTTGCTGCTTAATTCCCTCTCTAGCATTTTCTAGGATTTGGGATTTACTTTGTAATTGATAACTTAAGCTTTTACAAGGTTTGAGGATGCCATTTTTTGCCCTTAATATCTGCAAACTTCAAGTGGGTGCTGCAAGAGATCCTGAGAAGCACATGCAGATTGGGTTGCTTATTCCTATAGCTTAAGTCTATTTTTTAACAAGGAACTATTCCTCCATTTTATTTTTGTTTATTTGTTGAATTTAGATAGAGCTCATCACATTCACAGAAGTGAATAGAATATGTAAGCCAGGTCAAATAAATGAATAGGTCTACATTTTGTTGAAGACATTACTTGTTAGTTGAGTTCCAGTTCAAAATCCACATAACATTAACATATATTGTTGTTAACTTCAGAGTTAAGATAATGTAATATACTTCAGAGATTAGAAAATTTCAGAGTTATTTCATAGAAGTGTACATTTCTAAAAACGAGAAAGTTAAAATGAAACAATAGGTATTCATGAAAATGCAGAACTATTTCCATTCATTAAACAAACTGACATGGCTAATTCTTTAATTTTACATTTGGGTTAATCTAGGAAAAGCACGGAACAGTGCTAGCAATTTCCTTGTGTTATGAACACAACTTTTAAAATATCTGGCTTTTAAAGTCTTACGCATTTAAGATCTTATATATTTTAAAATTTTACACATTTTAAACTATAATTTCATATAACTGGAAAGATGCAACAGAATTAACTGATTATGTGTGAGAAAGCATCCACAAATAACATTATGGAAATACACAGTGGAAATATGTTCATTACAGTTCCTGCCAACTATCACCATTGCCAATTTATAATTATAAAGTTTTAGTAAGTATGTTAGTAACATCTGTAAAGCCACACATTATTTTCTTGCAATGCATGTCATAGGAGATTTTACAGCAAATTCATGTTTACAGAAAATATATGATTATTAAAGTGAATAGGATTACAGGATTAGATATAAATTTTGAATCTGAATGCAAATGAACTTTTTTGTAAGCATATTTATGATACAGCTCCGTAATGTAAATTTAAGAGCACATTGTTCAGAGAATTGCAATCCTCAGTATATTTTCTTTGTCTGACATAGCTGACCCTACCAAATGTAACTTGATTTTCCATTGTTAATCAATATGTATACAAGGAACACATTGTTCAATTCCTACAGCATTTAGAAGGGTCTCATTTTCTTTCGCACAAGTTCTCCCACAAATCATTCCTAAGATGAAACTCATAAATCATTTCTATTCATGAGTGAATACAGAAGTATGCCATCTTACTCCAACTTTTTAATACAACCATGTCTAATGCAACATAGGCTTATATCCTTTTAAACTCGGGATATTATTACAGATTTTTCTACGCGATCCTCTGGAAAGCAAACACAATTTTGTGGTGCATAGTTTTCAACTGAAAATTATATTCAAACATCAAGATATTTGTGTTGCACAAGTTGGAAAAATAGTTCTCCAATCAAACATTTTCTTCTCTCTTAGTTTAATTACTAGCCCCAAATTACAGTGTAAAATTAATTATATTTTTCTGTCTAATTAAAATGCACTAGCTAAAATATATTTTCACTATTGGTAGGATTATAATGTAAAACAAAATTGCCTGAACAAATTTGTCCCTCAAATTTCTTCAGAACAGTAGCCAAGTTGTTCCATCACAGAGGGTGGATTTCAACTTGTTTTCACTGTCCTGCTCCAATACCTTAATTGCTGCACATTGGCTCTCCTTTGTGATACGAAATGCAGATGCAACTATTCCAAGAAAACATGGGGTAAATCCTGGCAGAACATCTCTCCCTTGCCTCAAAGTAAGTGTTTTGATATCAGGCTTCGTCTCTGGAAGATAGTGATTCCAGCCAGCCTTATATTCTGGAAGCTATTTTCCAAATACTAAAGCAGTCAACAGTTCTTAGCGTTAAGTATAATTTCACGATTAAATTATAATTTTAATATTAATACATCAGATAGATCACATAGAATGTGTGTTAATATTCACTTCTAATTCAAAACATAAATTAAAAGTCACCTTTAACATTTCTGATGCAAAATTTTAAGTGGTAAAAATGAGAAATTCAGCATATTTGTTATATGTATATTCACTTTAGTTTTACTTACTAGTGTTTCTACAACCATAAGGTAGAGCCTCAACTTCAACATATTCTGACCATCTGTTCAAAATTATATTACTGGTAATAATTATATATTACTTACCAGCTGTTTCATATTCAAGTAAAAAATAATACTTGTAATTTTAAAGTGTGACCCTGTTTCCATTCTTCTTAAGGTTAAGGGACAAAGTGTGAAATAGTGTGACTCTTGAAGCAAGCAGTTGCTTTTAGTTCACCTACTTTATAAGCATAGTGGGTGAGTATTAATTTTAAATGCTCCCAAAGGCTTGACCAAATGTTCAAATTACACTTCATGTAATGATAATTATCTTTTCTGGTTATTACAAAAATTGCCGCAATTCCTTTTAATTAGATTTATTTTTTAATTTCTGTCACAGAATATGACAATCCCAGCAATTATTAATACCTTTCAAATAACAAAACAAGCAAAGGCTGTATCATTTATTATGGAGGTAAGAAAATAAACCAATTTTCTTCTCTTCCTCATAGGTCAGGGGTGTCAAATTGGTTGTCCGTGGGCTTGATGCATCACACACAGGGCGAGCCCACTCCAGCTCTGCAAATGGGAAAAATATCAAGTGATGGCAACATGACTCCACAAGTTTGACACCTGTGTCATAGCTTACTTTATTAATAAGAAATGATAGACAGAAATCTGCTTGTTTACAAAAAAAATGCAACCATAATTTGTAAACAATTGGTGTTTGTGTCCCTTGCAAGTATGTCACTATTTTTTTTAAAAAAATATTTTTCTACAACCTGAAACTAATTGGATAAAAATTCCCCAAATGTAGTACTTTTTGTCAAACAGATCTGGGGAAGAGTGAACTTGGTGGTTGGAGGGAAGAGGTTGGGTTGTGGAATTTTTAGGAAAGGCTCAACACAAAACCAAAAGCATGTAGGGTAGAAAAGGGGAAAACGTTAAACTATACCTTAAAGTGGCAGGCACATGCTTTAATTATAGAATATAAAAAGAGCAAGGATGAGATGCCGGAGACGACACTTCCAACATAGATTGGATTGGAAAAATGGCACAGCTGGCCAGGTTTGACAACTTGCCACAGCCAACTTGCCACAGCAAACTCACCATGGGACAATTCACTATGGCCAACGTGCCATGGCACAACTCGTCGCAGGACAAGTTACACTAATATCAAAGAAATAGTGGAAAATAATTATTGAAAAAAGGATACCAAATGAGGGACAAAACAATATGTGAATGACCAAAATTAAAATTATTTTAAAATTATTTTAAATAATTAAATTGAATTGTTGAATCAATCTGCAGCAACTTGTCCTGTGGCAAGTTGTCCTGCAGTGAGTTGGCCATGGCAAGTTGGCTGGGGCAAATTGTCCCGTTCTGACCCTGGGACATAGAAGCAGACTCAGAGGAAGTATCTAGAGTAACTTGTGAGATTATCAAAAAACCAAGAGGAGGGACTGTGTTGTATGTATAGAGATTCAGATGCGGACAGTGGAACTTTGGAAGTTAAAGGCTTTGACAGCAAGATAGCCAGGAGAAACTGACAGTGCAGTATCAGTAATTGAGTTAAGGAGACGAAGAAGAAACCAAAATAAAGCACAAGTAGAACACAAGGGAAAGAGACATAAGAAGGGGGAGGCTAACATTTTATTTCTTTTATTATTCTGTACATACATTAGGACACATACTGGTTTTGTAGATAATGCTTTTATTTGTGTGTTGTATGTTAAAGTATCACTACTTTAATTAATTAGGATACCATAGTATTCAGAAGGAAATCAAATAAAATGTTGTTTAAGAACTGTGTCTGTGTGTATGCATCTGTATCAGTTCCTATCCTATCCTGATCCACAAGATTACCCTTATTTATTCCCCAATATATAATCCAGCAAAGTTTCTTTAAAAAGAACATAAACCAATCTAAAGGTATAGAAATGTTTCTTTTCTTAGTCTAAGATAAAATGGGGGGTAGAGGTGATTAATTTAAAATACTGATTCATATGAAATTAACTTCAAGCATAATAAAAATTATTAGAAAGGTCACTTTCATTCTAATGTTTTTGTCTTTCCTAAGATCCACCCTGGGAGTCTTTCTCAAAGGCCCATCATTAGGATCAGGGAAAGTGGCATATGAGACAGGGCCTCCTTAGTGATGTGTTAGGAGTCAGGATATACAGCTTTCTACATTGTATTTATGCCAATCAAATGTATGAAAGAGGATGCTTGGTAAAATGAAGAGTCTATGTACAGAGGGAAAAATATGTAAGAAATAGACTGGTACAAAAAATAACAAAATAAACAAAATAACCAAATTGAACAATATGTATAGACAGACATGAAATCAAGGACCAAAGGAAGAACTAAAATTAAAAGATAAAGAAAATGTAGTGTGATTTTTATCAAAATTTAAAAATTGTTTTGGAAGTTAACGGAAAGAGTCATTGGATAGAATTTCCAGCAGACTGAATGGAATTAAAATGAAAAGTCACAATGAATTAGGATGTTCATCAGTAATGAATTCTAGAAATATTTGTACAGGAATGAGTGTAAAACATTAGAGAGTGGAATTGAAACAAATGTTGTAACATTCATGTTCAAACCAACATTGATGAAAAGAAAGTCATAAAAACTGACAATGCTGAAAAATAGTAAGGCTGCTGATATAGATGGTGTCATTGCAGAAAAATTAAAATACACATGCTGTTTGCTCATAGGATGCCTGCACAACCTGTGTGATGTAGGTGAAGACTGTGTCTATATAAAGGGAATAATATCATATAAAGGGAAAGGTAGGAAGATAAGTTTACAGGATGATTTGTTTACTTAATTGGCCAGTTTAGCAGAATTCTGATCAAAAGGATAGAAGAAATGAACAAAATCTGGAGCATGCAGTTTAGTTTTATGTCAAGTGGCTGTGTGTGTGTGTGTGTGTGTGTGTGTGTGCGCGCGCGCGCGCATTAGTATTAACATAAACATGCATATCTTATTTTTTCCTCTTTAGCTGGTCTCTGAGAAGCATCTAAAATGGGAAAGTTGATTGCACATTTCTTGATTAGTATGCATATATGATAGAGTGAATAGACTTGAATTATACAAGAATGTTAGCGTATGAGTGAGCTATTCAGCTCTTAACTGTATCTGGGTGATGTCAAGTATCAGCAAAGTTTCTGAACTTTCAGTGCAGTTCACCTGCAGCACATTATAGTTAATGCAGTGTAAAAGTTACCAAACCATGAACATTTGGCAAGTCAAACAGAAGGAAACAATTTTGGATCGCTAATCGGTTTTGATGGATTGTATATTAATTTTCACACATATTCCTCTAAAGTCCAAGTTACATTCATTTTTTACAGTAAGAACCACCTTTACTTATCCAATAATTATTTTCTTAATATTATTAATAGTATTACTCTTTCTAAAGTAGCAAGTCAAAATAATTCTACATATTTTTTCTCTGTGTTCTCCATCCAGGAGACAAGCACCGCTATGCTGTCAACATCTGAATGGTTATCTCTGCCTATCCCTAACACTTACAGCCTTTGGAGATTATGTTCAAGTACCCCTTTTTGCCAAAAATTCTTCAGAGCTCTAATTTTATTTCTTTTTCATTTAATGAAGTATAGGGAGCTCACAATTTCAGAGAGAAGTGTCTTTCTCCCCTCTTGCCTTTACATAAACTTTATAATCTGAATTCTTCTTCATTCCTCATATCAAGCTCTGGACTCAAGGTACCCATTATTTACTCTTTTATACATTCACACATGGAAGCTTAATATTGCAACTGAAATGGTGGCTACAAAATTATATTGTACTGCCAACATCACAAAATTCAACTTGAAGAAAAATAGTTTTGACAGCAAGCTATATTTATATTTTCTTTGATGTAAATCATTCATGCACTTTTTTTTGTAAATAATCAAATGCAAAGTATACTGAAACCTAAGGAAAGATATGTGTCCATCAATTTATTTTTTCTATGTAGTGGAGGTTAAAAAAAAACCTTAGAAGTTACAATAGCTCAGAGGTCTCAATAATTATTTATTTTCAGTCTTCTGTTAGTTGGCTGACAGGGAGCACTGATTGCTACATGGTGCTCCTTGTCTGTTATCAGGAAAATTGAAGGCAATCACATGGCAAACTTCACAATCCCTATGGAGACAGGGGAGTGGAAATAGTGCCTAGTGGAAAAAAATACATTTTGACAAGGAGCAACCTAATCTATAATTGTCAGGAAAGAATCACATTGCCAGATACTAGTTGAAGAGGGGAAGAATTGAAGGGGGAAAATGATGCCTTAAACACTGTAGTAGTTCCAAGTCATTCTCTCTTACTGTTTGAAACTATTCAGTCCTTGAAAAGATCCACAAACTTCATCCCTCAAAACTCCTGCAGTGTCACAGTATAAATGGTTACACCCCACTGTAGTCCTCAGCTAAAGATTGGTGGTTATGACACAGCATTCAGACCAAAGAAAGTTGCTTACCCTTGCACTAAGACAAGGTTAACAAATGTTAATATTGTTATAAGTATCCTAGTGTCATTATGCTAGTGTTGCCAAATCCTGTGCTAAGCCAATATACTTTAAAACTAAGCCAGTGTTAGATCTGCTTTGTTCTTTTCATGCCATGCCATCTACATCTTTCATATACATGAAACTTTGAACCAGGCTCATCTTGCTGAAACCATGGACAAGAAAGGGTATTTTCAAAGGTGTGGTTTTTAAAAAACAACCACACATTGTTTCTACATCTACGAGTTCTCTCCAAAAAGTTATGCCCATATCTCTCAACTACAACTAAATAAATACTTTTTCCAAGTAATTTTTTAATGATTCAGGTTAGCAAAATGCTTTTAATTATTCCTCATAGATAACAAATTAGTATAAAACTACCATATTAAAACTCCATTCCTTTGTAACTGCTCAACTAAAGTTTAAATTCTGAACTCGATATCTTCCTGGTCTTACTCTGCTGAAACTTTGTGCCTCCTCAAATATTTATGATTATGAAGCTGATTACCCTATTTGTCTTCATCACGATTGATGCCAGCTGAAGTCAACCTTTCATATCTTTGCCATTTCTGCGGAAGTTTCAAGAGGTAATATCAGGTCTCTGCTATTTTCTCAACAAAGAGGAAAAGACTGAGACCTTGGAGTGAGCCCTTGACCTTGACTGACAGCCTGGTGGCGACAACATGTTACAAGAGGAATGGGGGTGGAGGTGGACATAAAAGACAGATGGTCTAATTAATCATATACCAGGAATAAATAAAAGCAGTTGCAAGCATTACATGTGCTGTGATGAGTGAACAGCCCACAAATATGGAAGTCTGCCAAACAATTATCAGCATAAAGAAGAATAGCAAATGGGGTCTATGAAAGAATAGTGGAGGAATGTGAAATATGCACTATATGCAGGGAATTCTAATTTCTCATCCTGAAAACTTTATAAATGAATGATCAGAATGTTTACTGATTATATTGTTTTCATATGAAGATGTAGCAACCCACATTTGAATGGCATCAGAACATGCACGTAACATCTTTCAGGAACAGCTTGAAGCAACTAGCTCCATACCTGGATTACATAGAGGCAAGGTCTATTTAGTATAAACTGTTCGTGACAAGTGATGTGCACACTATAAATCTCATTTTGTATTATGAATCCAGAATGCTGCATAGTCTTAACTTTCCTACTGTGAAGTTCTGGACAGTGTCTCAGCAGCCATTTCATTTATTTGTGGAAAATAGTTTAATATTTTTTTGTAGGATAATTGTTTGAAACAATGACCATTATCTGAACAATGAGATATAAATTATAAACTATATTAGCACCACAGCAATTGGTAATGAAGATAAAGCTGAGAACACATGAATATTTCCAGTTTCAAAATCCCTTCATGGTTGAACCAATTTATCTTTGTCTTCTTGTTCCAAATACATCACTCTGTGCTCAACACCAAAGGAAATAAACTTTCTGCTTTCAGGCAGATATTTTATTAGAATGTCCAGATCCGATGACATAAGCTGAAGGCAAAAATATACATTTAATTACTGTAAAGAAAACATTCAGTCCTGAACTAATTTAATTATCAGAATGGAGAATATTTCCTCAGAATGTTCTATTTTTCTCCAAACTTTCTTTTTAAATTAACATACTTACAGTAAATTAAAAATGCTACGCAATGAAGCATTTTGTTTGTGCTTGAGAACAACACTGTTCCAAATTGGCATGAAGTAGCCACTGCCGTTCAAAAAATTTATAGGGGTGCATGTCTCAAAACCTGAAATTGTATGGGTAACGTGCCCATGTCCAAAAGACAATTCTGTTGGAATAGCATTCATTCATTCCTCACTCATTCCTTCATTCCTAAGATTTGGTCATTATACAGCATAAAAAACAACAAATAAAAACATATAACAATAAACAATACAATACAATACATAAGTATAACATATAACAATAAAGAATACAAAATAAAAAATGGTGACTGAGAATACAACAAAAAAAATCACAAGGCTTCTTCCATTCAACTGCCCACTTACGCCTGGGGATAGAACCAGATCTTGTGAAAGGCATCATCAAAGCACAAACCTCACAAATATTCAACCAAATTTTTCACATTTCAGTTAGTTTATCCAACCTTCAGAAAACAAATGTTTAAACAGTCCTCCAGTTGACATTTCTGATGTAATGGAAAGAGTTTAAAGTAGACAAATTTATTATTATTATTATCATCATCATCATCATCATCATCATCATCATCATCATCATCATCTATTTGTATGCTGCCCAATCCCGCAGGACTCAGGGCAGCTCACAACAGTAAATAACATGTAACATACAAACATTTATGACCGGGGAAGTGAGGCAGGGTATAATATATACATTTATTTACATACATATATATTTACAGGTATTTACACAGTAGAGCATTCTACTCAAGCATGACCATATGTATATATATATTTATATGTATATATATTTATACACACACACACACACACAAGGAAAAGGAACAGAAGTTCAGATAGAAGAGAGAGGAGAAGCAAAAGGGTTCTGGATAAAAGTTCTGTGTTCTTCTATGATTGGTTGCTTTAATCACATGCCCATAGTCTCTCATTTAACCCCTTCATTGCTTTACTGCTTTAAAATGGGAAAACAATATCCAACAAGTGCTTTGCGGAAGATTCGCAGGTCTGGTACACTCCAGAGCTTTGGTGGTAGATCATTCCAGAGGGCGGGGGCTGCTGTGGAGAATGCCCTCTTCCATGGGATTGCCTGCCCGATGGTATCCAGAGGAGTCCTGCCCTATGTGACTTCATGGGGCACAGGGAGGTAAATGGTGGCAGGAGGCGGTCTCTAAGGTAACCTGGTCCAATGCCATGTAGGGCTTTAAAGTTAACAACCAGCATCTTGAATTGGACCCGGAAGCCTACTAGGAGCCAGTGCAAGTCGCGCAAGAGTGGTGTGACATCTGAGTATCGAGGAACTCCCATGACCACTTGTGTGACTGCGTTCTGGACCAGTTGAAGCTTCCGAATACTTTTCAAGGTCAGCCCCAAGTAGAGCGCATTGCAGTAATCTAGCCATGAGGTGATGGGGGCATGAGTGACTGTGAGGAATGCTTCTCAGTCCAGAAAGGGACACAATTGGTGCACCAGGAGAACCTGGGCAAAGGTCCCTCTGGCCACAGCCATTGAATGATCTTCTAATTTTAGCTGTGGATCCAGAAGGACTCCTAAATCGTGAACCCTCTCAGAGGGGGTCAACACGTCCCCCTCTATTTCCAACAATGTCAAATGTTGGATGCTCTGACAAGTAGGGACCCAAAGCCACTCAGTCTTGTCAGGGTTGAGCTTGAGCCTGTTGGTCCCCATCCAGACCTCCATAGCCCTCAGGCACTGGGACATCACTTTGGCGGCATCATTGGGTTGGTTCAGGGTGGAGATAAACAATTATCATCAACATACTGATGATACTGCACCCCGAACCCTCGAATGATCTCACCCAGCGGTTTCATACAGTTGTTGAATAAGGAGGGGTGAGAGGACCGAACTCTGAGGGACCCCGCAGGCCAGGGGCCTCGGGCTCGACTTCTGCCCCTCTACCAACACCGTCTGCGTGCAGTCCGAGAGGTAGGAGAAGAACCATGGAAGCACGGTGCCTCCCACTCCCAACCCCTC
>JANHGC010004494.1:125230-136473 GCA_027560395.1 Boaedon fuliginosus | reverse complement strand
GAGGGCCTTCTCTGTGGCGGCTCCATCCCTTTGGAATCTGCTCCCCGCGGAAATCAGAACCATCCCCAGCTTGGCCGTATTTCTCATGGCCGTGAAGACCTGGCTTTGCCGACAAGCATGGACCTGATCATCTGTCCTTCCTCTCCCTCTAGTGTTTGACTGAGTGAGTGAATGAGTTTTTGATTTTATTATATAGGACGTTGTTTTATTGTATGGTTTGGCCGCCTCAAGTTCCCCTTTTGGGTGAAGAGAGGCGGGATATAAATCAAATAAATAAATAAATAAATTTCACTTTTTTAAAGTCTTTTGAAGCTGGAGAGATAACTGCCCAATTTCTGCTTCCGAAGAATTCGTGCTTGGACTGCTGGTCTTCTACTGCCTGGACCCCTGGTTTCCTACAGGGGTCAACCAACACGCCCTGCTGAATTTCCAAGGCCAACACTAAGGGATGCCAGGAGTTTATATCATGGACATCTGAAGGACCATAGGCTCTCAACATGAAGAACAAATGTTCTCCAAGGAAGGTCGGACATGATTGAGATGGCCCTTGGACCACAGCAAAGGGAGAGACGATGCAGTGTGTTGTGTTTTTGAATGATCTTCAGGGAACACAGTGGGGTGAAGCCCAAAAAGTGTAAAGGATTGGAAGACGTGGATGTGGCCAGGCCAACAGAAAAATCTGATTGAACCCCAACATCCTTTGAGTTACAACCCAACCCAAGATTCGTTCATCAGTAATTCATTCCTTCATGTATTTCATCACATTTTCTTCATATTCAATTTAGAATTCAATCATATTCCATTCATATTCAATCATAGTTTCACCGTATTCAATTTAGAAAACAGGTGATAACCCAACGCTTTCAGGGAGGAACAAAACATGCCCCCTCCAAAAAAAGAGACTAAATTGGCTATCTTTTCTTCTGTTATGACCTTGACCGCTCCAAAGATTAGTCTATCCTTTCTTTTGAAGGAGGCACTAAGGTGGGGAAGAGATGGGGGGAGATTCCCCTGTCCAAGCACGTTGTAGGATTTTTCTTGTGTGTAACTCTGGAGGGGTCTAGCTGGATTCAGCGAAGTCAGTTCTTTGGAAACTCACTTGCTGGCTTGGCATCCAGACTCCCATCAATTATCATTAGAAAGTTTCTTGGCCCAGACATCCCCACGTAAACAGCTCAAGATATTATTCAGCAAGGGCTGGCAGGAGGAATCCCTGGCTTTTTATGGAGAGACTTGACCATGGAATGCAGAAGACCTGGCTCGTGGTCTAAACCAGTGTTTTTCAACCACTGTTCCGCGGCACACTAGTGTGCCGCGAGATGTTGCCTGGTGTGCCGTGGGAAAATTCAAGAGAATTACTTTATATATAGTCAATATAGGCACAGAGTTAAATTTTTTAACATTTTCTAATGGTGGTGTGCCTCGTGATTTTTTTCATGAAACAAGTGTGCCTTTGCCCAAAAAAGGTTGAAAAACACTGGTCTAAAAGAATATTGGGAATTCAGCCAGCCTAGCTTAGGTTTTTCGCTGCAGAAGCACAGCAGCACTAGTGATAATAATTTGTTATGCTTCTCCTGGTTGAACATACTCATTTTAGTATGGCAAGATAACTATAATCTTTATTTATTTAAATATACTATAGTATGGTAATACAAGATATGACATGACATGCAATAGTTATATAAAATATGCTTCTTAAGTCATAGGCTTTTCTATATGCTTTATTGGTTTTGCTTAATTATAGCTTGCCCTTGATTTTAGTATACCTACTGGAACAGATAATTAGTATAATAAACTTTTTAAAAATAAAAATAGTTAAATTGCTGTGTACAGGTAGTCCTTGACTTACAATAGTTCATTTAGTGACCGTTCAGAGTTGCAACAGCACAAAAAAAAGTGACTTATGTCCATTTTTGACACGACTGTTGTAGTACTCCTGATCAAAAATCAGACTTTGGCAACTGACTCTCATTGATGACGGTTGCAGTGTCCCGGGCCATGTGATCACCTTTTGTGACCTTCTGACGAGCAGAGTCAATGGGGAAGCCAGATTCACTTAACCATGTTACTAACTTAACAACTGCAGGGATTCATTTATCAACTGTGGCAAAAAAAAAGTTGTAAAATGAGGCAAAACTCACATAATCAATGTCATAAGTTGAGGGCTACCTGTACTCCTTTTCTGAGTAAATTTCATTTAGTTAAACTAAACTAACTTTCAAATGAACTTAGATGTGATTTAGTTTTACTTAAGTTGCTGATCAAGTTTCACTTCTGATACTTTCTATCAGGTGAGGTCATTAAAATGATATTTCTCACAATTATATGCCCTGATCACAAGTCTTTGACATTATAAGATGGTATAAATAACTAGGAACTATAGTCAGTTTATAGGTGATAACTATAAGATGACTATAAATATGATAAAATAGTTGCTTATTTGCAGTTCTAAAATTATATTAAATCTGTCATTGAGTGTTGCTTTTCTGTCAAGAGCCGAGGTGGTGCAGTGGTTAGAATGCAGGCTAATTCTGCTGCCAGCAGTTCAATTTCTCATCAGCTCAAGGATGACTCAGCCTTTCATCCTTCTGAGGTCGATAAAATGAGGACCCAAATTGTTGGGTGCAACATGCTGACTCTGGAAACCGCTTAGAGATGGCTGTGAAGCGGTATATAAGTCTAAGTACTATTGCTATTGCTGTTAGTTTGACATACCCTGAAATGGCAGATTGATGGTAGCTAGTTCCTTATAAGTAGTCCTCAAAATACAACATTTCTTTATTTGAAGAAATGTGGCTTCCTGTGGGCGTGAGGAGGTTAAAGCAAGAGAGAGGTTTTGAGAAGCTCGTCTTGAAGCCGCTGCCTTAACATGCAAAGTCTAGTTTCCTCAAAGTCTAGAAAAAGCCAGGAAGACTTTGCAGTCTCCTGACAGCCACTGATTGGAGCAGAAAGCTCTGCAAAGCTTAGGAATGGTCTCCTTTGTCCCAGAAGGGCAGGGGCATCTTGGCAGGATGAAGGGCAACAGCAGAAAGCATCAAATATTTTCCTTTCTTCTTGTTTTTTGTTGGCAAGGCAATCAGCTGTGTGGCAGGCTCACATGAGCACTCCCCCACCCCTGAGCTCCACTTAATGACCCACACCTGCAGAGCAGGGATATTTAACATTTGCCATGACTTCCAGCCCTAATGGGCAGGCTCCATTATAATTGGTAAGGCTGCCTGTATATTATCTTTCTATAGATGGTAAATCTCACATCAGTTCAACTTTCATTTTGTGTTGAGCTGATGTGGAAGCAACAGGAACAGTTTGGAGTTTTCCCAGGTTATTAATACAGGGTTGGTATAGCTATAGCATAATGTAAGCAATACTAAATAGTCTTGTCCAAAGTCTTTTTAAAATGTTTTTTGTTTGCTTGTTTACTGTTAACAATACTTTTAGAACTAAGGTGGTTCTTTAACCTCATTGTGTAAAATTGTTTTATTGCACAGATCCTCACTTTGTGGTCTACCAGCTCAAGGTAAAGATATTCACCTCCTCTTCAGGACCTACAAAACGTGAAGACAAATACATGTACTTTGAATTCCCTCAGCCGTTGCCAGTATGCGGTGATATCAAGGTGGAATTCTTCCATAAGCAAAACAAGATGTTGAAAAAGGTTTGTTTTTCTAACTTGATACGTGTTTGATTTTTAATTCTAAGTGCTAAATTTATTCACCTTCTCTTCATTTATTTCAGGCATTTCCCTTGAATTTCAACAAATCTGAGAGGTTCATGCTTTTACTATCAATGCTGCTGAGTTTAGGTGAAAAACAAAAGCATATGTGTAATATTTATCCACTTTCTATTGTTTGAAATGTTTTGGAAAGCCACTAAAGGAGGACTCTCTGTTTTAAATTTCATGAAATTTCCATTTTACAACTTTTAATTTGCAGCATGTGACGTTTTCCAACATTCTTTCAGAATAAACAACTGCTGCAACATTTTAGCTTATTTACAAAATCTAAAAGGATTGCTGTTTTATAATTAGATGAATTTGGGAGAAAATACTCCTAGCTATTGCTCCTGTATAAATGTCCAACTATTGCAGTTGTTCTGCAAATTTTCAGTCATCAAAGTTTATGTAACAGCAGTATATAAATTAATAGCTCATAAGTCCCATTTATGCATAACGAGGTCAGTAGAATGGGACTTACTTGAAGTGAAGTGAGAGGATGCAACCAGTCCTTACCAGAATAAGCTGGTTTTTCTTTTTCAGACTGATTCTGGGACGGAAAGTGACAGACCTCAAGAAAACTGGTTGACTTTAGTAATTAGGTTGCATGACAAAGTCTACAGATAGTAGTTGAATCTAGAAAAGAGCTTTGGGGGTTTCAAATAGATTTCTTTCCTTTGGGTGCATATGCTCCTCAAAGCTATTCCTGAGGGTGAAAGACCCTGTGGAAGGCAGGAGATTTCAGCAGGAGGATTGAAAGAATTGACTTCCGGTTGTGCAAGAAGCTGGGTCCCAACTTAAGGATAAATAGTATGAGAGGTAAATCTTCCTGGCATCTGATCAGACTTTCCATGTGAGTCATATAGGGGGAAACAAAATCAGATGTCGCAAAGTGAATCTTGAGAAGATTCTGGGAATTTGTTCACTTACTTGGGATTCCTTCTGGAAAGGATTTTTAAAATGTAATTAGTATAAGAAATTAGTCCAACTATATATATCCAATTTTTTTTAATTGTTGTGATCTAATAAAGCTGAGCATGACTTTGAAAATAATTCACCAAACCACTTTGTAATGTGGCATCTGGATTGGACCTCAAAGCAGCTAACCCCAAGAGTTGTTGCTTTAGGACTTTTAAATGTGTGTCTACACAGGGGAGATGCTTTTGCTAGAGTAGCTAGTAAAACTGACTGCATTTGCTGATAGTTCCAGTTGAAATGACTCCATTAATATCTATACATAGGTCCCCTTTCATCTCCAGGAGCATTTTAAAGCAAAGCATCTTTTCATTTTGAACCAGGAAATATAGAGTTACATATAGAGAGAATGCTGGATACTAGATTTCCCTAGCATCTTCTGTTTCATTGCTCTCCTTTGTATTTATTGGCTCTCCCTTCTAATTTACCAATCAGGCAATGCCATTGAATTACAACTGTTCTGCTTTGCTGGGATCCCCACATTTTGGGGGGTTCCTTGAAAACACCACTTTTGACACCTTCCCCATGTATATTGGGTAATGCATCTTTGTGATAGTCAGATTAGCATGGAATGGGTCTATATAAATTGATGGATCTCTGCATGTAGAAAATGAAAAAACTTGAAATGGAATCTGCTGACTTTTAGACTTTACTACCAAAAATACTCTGATAAAGATACAAGAAATTAACATATTACGTTTATACTCTCTGATGGGCATGAATTCGATGGACATTTTTAATTTCAATAAGATTTTTTTCAGATTTAAAGGTTCAGCTTTATTTTAAATACTTTAACAATTGTAAACTATCCTCAGTTGCTGGGAGTCAGGTGGCCTATAAATTTAATAAATCATTATACACATAACAACATGGAATATCTGCTGTCAGTACTTTTGTTGATGTTGGCCTTGGTTCATAATGAGTTCTTCTCAAGAACCTAGAATGTCATAATCCAGATTTTATTACGTTCTGACAAGATTTTCTGGTGTGGTACTCATAAATAAATAAATTATAATATATAATAAACCATTCACATTATGCGTTCATCATGCAGTCAGACTGAGGTTTAAATTGGATTTGGAATTTTTATCCACCTATCAAGTCCTGTGGGATAGATGGATGCTATTGTTTGACGCTCTTGAAGGTGTCATCTCAGGCTACAAGCAGTTGAATGTAAAGCTGCCTTTTGTAAATGACTGGTGGTGATTTTGTTAATGCCAGTGGTGTTCAAGTGATTGCTTCTAAGGCATCTATTATTATTGGTAATACCTTTGCTTTTTTTGACACAGTAATTCTACTTCTATTTTCAGGTCTTTGTATTTTGTGATTTTCTCCAGTTATTTCTCTTCAGTTCTTCTGGCTACTGCCACACCCAGTATCCAAACTTGGATAATCTTTGTCTTTCTTTTCGACAATCTGGGCTGTTGTGTGGCAGGTGCTTGTCTGTTTGAACTATAAAATCCCAGAGCAGTTTAGCCACTTCGTTTTCTATCACTTTGTCTATTTTGGGGTCCTGTTAGTTGTTGTTTGCAAGCAAATGATATTTCTTGCAGATCTTCCAATGTACCTAGCATGGTTGCTACATTGCCATGCTTTTTTTTTTTTAGTCAATCTGTGTCATCTTGTAGCAGCTAACTAGGCGGGCCGCTGTTTCTTAAGCTTTTTTGCAGAGGTGGCATTTGCTAGCTATAGCTGTCTTCTTAATTCTACTTGGTATGCATTTGCTCTTGTAAAGCCAGAATTAACTTCTCTGTCTCTTTCTTCAACTTTCCTGCTCTTAGCCATTGCCAGGTCTTCTTGTTTGCTGGGGCTGCTATTTTTGTTTTTAATGTACTGGCTATCTAATACTTACCCTTGTCATGTCTCTTTTCCATTCTTCATTTGGTTTTTTTCTTTTATCATTTGTTCACAACAGTTCCAGCTGTCAGTTCTTTAGCTGGTTTTGGCCTTCGTATGGATTTATTACTAATAATGAATAGGTATTTTGCGCTATGTCTTTCATTTAATAATATGCACCTTAAAATATTAAATAAACTTAGTTGACTTGAAAAATAGCAATTAATGAAAAGTCATTTCAAATCAAGCAAAAATAGGAATTGATAGGGATAAGAAGTAGTGGGAAATTGTAAATATGTTTTCTAGCGAGTAATATAAATTATTTGGGGAATGTAGAGTTGAAAAATTGTAAATAGCAAAAACAAATCTAATAAAGATAATAAGATTGAATAATATAAAACATAATAAAGCATGCACACTCCTTCCTCAATAAACATTAGCATTTGTTATTAATCCCTTCTATACCAGTGTTTCTCAACTTTGGCAACTTTAAGATATGTAAACCTCAGCTCTCAGAATTCCCCAGCAAGCGTGCATTAGTTTTTGCATGTAAAAAAATCTAGAGATAATTTGCAATTTCTGGACAGGCTTGAACAATTAAATATTATCATTCTTTGCTGGTGCACATATGAGCATGGCAGAATACCATTTCTCAGTGATGCATGTATCGTCTTCAGGGGACAAAAATCTCTCCAAATTTGCTTTAGTAATAAATGTCAATTTATTAGGCAAATGTCAACCGGGACTTATAGGAGTTTTGGTCTAAGGCCAGGCCTGATTGAGAGGGTTGTAGAAAATCTAATACCTGTATACTCAAAGCTATATCATAACAAAAGACTGGTCTCTTGGTGGGTGAGCAGTGCAGCTAACCTAGTAACTAAATATTAAATTTTCAATCAATTTTAGAGATACTTTAATAGTTCAATATTATTCTTTATATTTTTGTTCTTGAAATGTATTTCAGTAGGATGATGGATGGTGTGTGCCACTCTGGAATGCCTTGGGTCAGTTATTATCAATATCATGTTTAAAAATATTAGTATCTTTTTTGTTTGCTAAATAGAAAATACTGTAAAAGGTATGCAGGTAGTCTTCAACCTACAAGCATAATTGAGCTCAAAATTTCTGCTGCTAAGCGAGACAGTTGTTAAGTAAATTTGGCATCCATTTTCTGACTCCAGCAGGAATGAAGGAGGGATAGACCATCTTTATATTAGATTTATTTTTGTTTTACTTAAAGTTACTAGAATTCTTACCTATTAAAATTGTTTCTGAAGTCTATGAAGTTTGAAAAGTTCAAAGATTATAAATATTCACTCAGTGCCTACTTTTTATAGCAGGCAATTATCGCACCTCCTAGCTCAGGAGTCTCCAATCTTGGCAACTTTAAGACTTGTGGACTTCAAATCCCAGAATTCCTCAGCCAGCGAAGCTTGCTTCAGCTTCAGGAGTTGAAGTCCACAAGTCAAGGTTGGAGACTCCTGCCCTAGCTCATGTTTTAATACGAGTGGGAGAGAAATAAATCCTCACACTGATGATACAGGTAGCCCTAGACTTACAAACCGAATTGGGCCCAGCGTTTTATTGCTAAGTGGGATATTTGTTACCTCTTGTCATAGTTGTTAAGTGAATCATTACAGTTGCTAAGTTAGTAACCCGGTTGTTAAGTGAATCTGGCTTCCCATTGACTTTGCTTGTCAGAAGGTGGGAAAACCATGTCTCTGGGACATTGTGAACGTCATAAAGATGAGTCGGTTGCCAAGTGTCTGAATTTTGATCATGTGACCACGAAGATGCTGTAAAAGTCATAAGTGTGGAAAACACAAGTTATCTTTTTCAATTCCTTTTCACTTCAAATGGCCACTGACATCTACAAGTGAACAACCAAGTTCAGAGAGCACAAACGATTCCAATATATGTATCTTCCCCTGCCATGTCACTATTATCCATCATTAGTTTCAGTAGTTTAATTGCTCATGGCAGAACTTACTATCAGGAAAATTTAAGGAAATTAGATTCTCATTGTGTAGTTATCAAGGCACCCCAGTATATTCTTGACTAAATAATGAGGTTTAGCATAAATCAAACATTTTCCCCCTTGGAGATTTTGTAAGAGAACAGTTCATTGTCCAGGTCCATTTTAAATCAAATTTGGGCGTTTCAGTCTTGCTTAACTTTGCTTAGCTTGCTGTGTCTTTGCTTAGTATGTTTCTGGTCAAACATGAACACAATTAGTCCCAAGTCAGCAAGAGCAAGATATAAAGTTTGTGAATGTATTCATTCTAATTTGTAATTCACCTTTTAATCCAGGGTTGCATTGGCGGGATATTATGATCCTATTTGCACCATGCTGATTCTGAAATGCCAATTACAGAGCGATTTCTCTCTTCTCAGGAAATGCTGTGCATAAGTACTTCAGTTTGGTGTCAGTTAGAAGCACCTTCCATCCAGCCCTAACCAATTTCAAACTGTCAAATCATGAAAGAGGAAAACCCTTAATTCGATAATGACCCAGTTACCGAAGGAACGAAATCAAAATATTCAAGTACAATATAAGCAGGGTGGGTTATAGGCCAAGCGTAACTGCCAAAATGGAAACAGAACAGGAAACAGATCTCTCCTCATTGTAAAACTTTGCGGATACGTTGTGGTTGTGCCTATGTTTGCACCGTTAAACCCAAGACTGTAAGTAGGTGGTTATTGTGCTATATTATGTTAAAACAAGCTCCTTTTTTTTTTACCTTTAGGACAAAATGTTTCATTTCTGGGTCAATACATTCTTCATACCAGGACTGGAAGAAAACTCTGACAAAGTAGAAAATGGAAGTCTTCTTGGAGATCAGGAACTTGATGGCATTTTGAGTACAGAGCGTTCGGATAATGACAAGGAATATTTAATCCTTACACTAACAAAAAATGATTTGGATAAGGCAAATAAGGACAAAGCAAATCGATATTTTTCTCCAAACTTTAGAGTAAGTATTTTCAAAGCAATCAAGTAATGTGAGGTAAACTGTGTGCAATTTATGTTGTACATTGTGGTCTCTGTGATTCACACAGTTGGCTTATGGGCCTGCCCAGAGGCCTGTTCAGAACTTTCTAGAGCTTACAGAATTCCATCTCCCCACATACCATGCAGCTAAGGCTTAGCTTCAACTGAACCCCCTTTTAAACTGCTGCAGTAATAAGTACACTTGCTATTGAGCTGATAGTCTTTCAGCTTCCTGTCAGTATTATTTATCCTTTCCTAATTTTTCTTAGCAGACATCTTAAGTTGTGCATCAGCGCACTGCCTGCTGTTTCCCAAGTTCTAATGCTGTGGGAACAGCTTTCCTTCTTGGATTGGGCATAAGCTCTACTTTTCTGCCTTGGTGAAGCTTGTGCAGTAGACACTGCCAGGCATGCACTAATCAGGTTTGTCACAATTGTTCTTCTCATTCATGAATTGTGGTGTATTATCGGGTTTTAAGGTTGGCAAATTCTAGAGCTATTCTGCCCTGCATCAAAGAATTATCCAGTGATGGATAATTTCAGACAATTCCTTCTACATAGATCCTCCCCAAAAAGGTTCTGGACTTTCTGGATCAAACTGCAAATATTAAGATGCATTAAAAAAAAAACCTCAAGTTTGAGAGCCATTCCAAATCTTGTAATGCCTATATAACAGGATTTCCTGGTTAAGGTTAGGACATTTCCATGGAAGCCTGATAGGTAAACAAGGACACAAAACTCAATGCTACACTATGTTGAAAATGTGTTTTATTTGGTGACAACTGTGCCAGTGCCATTTAAGTTCAGTGTCTGAGTTGGCACTGCTGGTGTGAATACTGACGACAGTGAAACTTAGCTACAAGTTTTACCATGCTCCTTTCTGATTCATGTTCCCTCCACAAGAGTCACCAATCTTCTGAGGTAGTTCCACTAGCAGAATTATGCTAGTTGGCCATCTAGACTGAACTTTGGAAGGACCATCCTTTCTTTTGTTGCTTTATGTCACCACTCTTCTCCTTTCAAATTGTTTACTACTTACTCATGTATGTGAATCACAGGTCACAGTGGGGAATAACTGGTTGCTTACCTGTAGCTGCACTTCTTCAAATGGTCATCTGTGAAATCAAACAATCTTATCTTTCTGCCCTACTTGGTTTTCAGTGTTCTTTCAGATTGGGTTTTAGGAACTGGTAGGTGCCAGGTGCATCTAGTTGCAGGCAGTGGTATGACGGTGCAAGGAAAAATAGTTTTGTAAACTCTGGAAGACATCAGAATAGAGCCATCCGTTGACTTTACAGATGATAATTCAAATAAAGGAAAATAACCCGTTCACAACCTTACCATCAAATGTTTTGGGATAAAACAAGTAATGGATTTACCCAATTGAGATTTAAAGTTGGATGGTCCCTTAATTAGGATCTGCCAGAATGCTACACAGAGGTATGCAGGATTTTTATTCTACAATAAAAGTCAAAGTGGTATAAAAATGAACAAGCAAAGAATAAAAAGTCCAAGTTAGCCTAGATGTTATAGTTACTTTCTTGAATTTAGATTTACTCTATAAATGAAGGGCTGCCGATTAGTTTACTGGTAGGTGCATTGGATATTCTGCAGTATCTACATTTTTAATAATAAACAATATCTTCATGTAAATTTTATTTATTTATTTATTTATTTATTACATTTTTATACCGCCCAATTCCCGAAGGACTCTGGGCGGTTTACAACA
>JANHGC010004494.1:81495-93572 GCA_027560395.1 Boaedon fuliginosus | reverse complement strand
ATGCTAGATTCAAATCAGTTGTAGTTAGGAAAGCAAAACTCATACAGTTTATTTCCTTGCTTGAAAATGATGGATGCAATTCCATCGAAACGTTGCGTTAATACTCAAATTAAACCTACACGGGAAAAGATCCGAAAAAGCAAATGCTTATATATATATATATATATGTGTGTGTGTGTGTGTGTGTGTGTGTGTGTTTAAACTACATAGGCAAATTCATAGGCTATTTCGTGCACATTGTCTACGTCTTGTCTACATGTCCAGATTGAAGCAGGGCATTTTTGCACATCGTTAACCCCCCACCCCCACCCCTTTGTAAACATTTTCTTAAAATGGATGTGTGCTTTTGATTGGAAAGTTGCATCGTTAAATTTTAAAATGTCAAAGGATAACCGGCCTTAAAAGATGATGTGAAAGAATTTTTTCCCAGATTCAAAGATGAGGAAGTTGGATGCACTTAGAGATCTTCTTTGAACAGCTCTGTGGACATTCCTCTGCTGTTCTCTCTCTGGTCCTGATTGCCTTTTTTAGCCTCAGTTCCCAAATGTTGGAATCAAAAAGCTCATTCTTTGGAGACTGATGATTCCAGATGTAGATTTAACCTGTTAATTTGTTTGGCTCTCTTTGTCTTAACCCAGGGTGTCTTGAAACGTGGTCTTCAAGATCTCTGGAGATCTCCAGGATCCTCTCAGGGGTCCTTGAATTATTTCTCAATTATTTGAGGATATTTGCAAAAATTAAAAAGGAATGAGACTCCCCTCATTTCGTTTTTTATTCATTAAAAATAGCGTTTTTCCATGAAAAATGTTTTATTTCTCTTTATGTTTAATAGGTTGAACACTTACTTTTACAGGATTCAATATCTATTATATGAGTGCATCAATTAAAATTTTAACATGGTAAATATGGATAAATATAGCCCATTGAAACTCTTTCGGAGTCCTGCATACTTTTTTAAAAGTGGGAAGGATCCCCAAAAGCAAAAAGTGGGAAGGATCCCCAAAAGCAAAAAGCTTTAAGAAACGTTGCCTCAACCTAAATTGGTTTAGAAAGAGCCTGTCAAGAACAGAAGGTTAGCTATTATCAATCTTCTGATGAATAACCTGCCTGAAAATTTAAAATCTGGAGGAGAGAGACCGCAAAGTCTTTAGTTCTTGAAACCACAGATCATGGGAAGGTTTTTAGCTACAATTAAAATGTCAGTTTTGGCAGTGGTGGGATTTTAGGTTTTTTCTGCTCTTCCACGGGCACTTACAAAACTATGCTCTGGCTTCTTGTTGTCCTCACAAATCCATAGCACAGTCAGAGAGCTGCAGACAAAACTGGGCATCCACTGAGGGAGCAAATCAGCTTCTCTTAATAGCTTGCAGATGTTAGGCTGCTACTCCCACAGCCTACTCACCTCTGTAGTATTCTTTCCTTTTTCTGGAACCTCCCCAGGGAGCACTCTTTTAAACACAAATATGTACTTGATTATCTCTTTGACCTTTATTTTTCCCTCAGTGCAATCACTTGGTAGTCAGCTTCTGACAACCATTTGTGTCTTGGGCCTCTTTGAGACAACAGGCATTGTTGGGCAGAAGGGGCCAGCTCACTGCAGCCAACTCACCACAGCCAACTCAGCACAAGACAATTCAGCAATTCAATATAATTATTTAAAATAATTAAAAAAATATTTTTAATTTTTGTCATTCACATTCCATTTGCACCCTTTCTTTAATGATTCTATTCCAGCATTTTTTCAGTATTAATGTAACTTGTCCTGTAGGAGTTGTCCCGTGGTGAGTTGGCTGTGACAAGTTGGCTGTAGTGAATTGGCTACGGTTAGTAACTGGCTAGTTGTCCTAGATCCTTGTAGGGGGAGCCCCTCAGTAGCTGTTGGTTGAAGCTGCAAGGGAGATGGGCGGAAGAGTTGAGGATGGGGAACCTGGCTACAAGTACAGCTTGTGTGACCTACGTGTGGCTTTTGCCAATTTGGGGGGGGGGGAATCCCCTGGAAAAAAAACAACCCTGTATAAAAGTATCTTGCTGTAACAAGATTCAAAATCAAGGAGATGATTCAGATTTTATTATTTTTTTTGTGGGATCTGAAATAATGAAGCCTGCTTCAACATGGGAGAGTTTTTTGCATTACAGGTAGTCCTTGACTTGACTTGTCCATTTAGTGACTGTTCAAAGTTGCAACAGCACTGAAAAAAAGTGATGTTTTTCACACTTACAATTGTTGCAGCATCCCATGATCCCATGATCCAAATTCAGATGCTTGGCAACTGAGTCATATTTATGACGGTTGCAGTGTCCCAGGGTCATGTGTTCATTTTTTGAGAACTTCTGACAAGCAAGTCCAGTCTGACGATAGGAAAGCCCGATGCAATTAACAACAGTGTTGCGGACTTGACAACTGCAGTGATACACAAAACAACTGTTGCAAGAAAAGTCATAAAATGGGGCAAAACTCACTTAACTATGGTCTCACAAGGATTTTTGACTCAGTTGTGGTCATAAGCCAAGGACCACCTATAATTCAAAGTGTACAAGACATTAATAGGAATGGATGTGCATCCTTACTGAACATGACCCAGGGTGACTCAAAGAAAGAGCACCTGCTTTACAGAGAAACATTCAACACATTTAATCTCCAGATATGGCTAGAAAGAAGATGCTAAGCTATAAAGCTGCTGCCAATCTATATGGACTGTTGATTTGACTTATGGCAGTTTTCAGTGTTTATTTTAGCCTCCTGTTGTCATCTTCTAATATTCAGGAGGGCTTTGTGTATGCACAGCAAATATGTATCCTTTTGTTTTCCTCATACTTATTGTCTGGGGATATATTCTAGCTTTCTTGCTACGCTTTAGAGTTTATGAACTGCCCGCTGTTGTCAGCTTTTGGCTCGAGTCTGATGTGGAGAGTAGCATTTTTGTTCAAGTGACAGTGCGCACCTAAACTTTTCAGTCCGAATTTCCAAACAGGCACTTGGCTGATTGACCATCTGCTGTTGGGACTCTTTTTTTAACCATTCAGTTTGTTCACAGTTGGAAGAAACATACAATTTTCATCCTGCTGGCAAATCACGTTAATCCCAAAGAAGATACAAATGTTGTCTTCTGGAAAATACATAATTATAAAGAGGAAAGGGAGGGCTTAGCCATTTTTCAGAGTCACAAGAACCTGGCATCTGGATGATCTGTTGAAGACCTCATGATGTACTCACCTCAATGGCCAGCTGGAGAGCCAAACCACATAACTGGGAAGGAGCCAACCAGATGTTGTGCTCCAAAACTTGCGTGCCAGAATTTGACATCTGTTTGTGGCCTCAGTGGCTTGCTCCTATGCTACAGCGAACCCAGTGAGAAAAAAATTGAGGGCAGAATGTTCTTCCCAGCAACTTAAGCTCTGATGCTAGCTTGGTGTGTATGGATGCAATTTCATTGTAGTCCTTTTGGTGCCATGTCGTTTTGCCCGAGGAACTTTTAGTAGGAGAAATTCACCAATTGTTCCTGCTCCCCTCTCCTTTTCTTAAAGCTGGAGGACACATTAAAATTTACAAATACTCTGCAATTATCCTTGCCCACACACCTTGGCTGAACATTATAATTTCAGAATCCTTTCTCATGTTTAAATACTCCCTTAAATAATGATGGTAAAGAATTTCATGCAACGTATTTGGAGATCTGGAGTTATCTAAAATGGATACAAAAGTGGTGCCAACATCTTGACTGTCGACCTCTAAATACTTTTATTAGATATCAGGTATATTGCAGTCAAGCATAGCCAGAACTGAGAAACACACAATCCTTTTTTCCCCCCTTCCCCTAACTGGCTCCCATTGCTGACCCTCTCAATGACCAATCAGGTTCAAGCAAGATGTTTTCAGAATGTTCATTTCAAGCGTAGGTTGGTATGCAGCTGCCTTCTTCTCCCAGCCGGGTGACCTTGAAGCAGCATCTCGGGGAGTTACAGAAGTTACTTTCGTTTTCCCCCAAGTATCACCCCTCCCATCCCTGAGTTCACGGCAGACTGTCACTGCATGGTAGCTAAACACAAGCAAGCATAAAGTGGCAGCTGACAGGAAACAGAATTTGCATCCACTGCATTTTCATATGGTCATGCAGTTCTCAATTTGCAATGAAATTTGAATGATTTTTTAAATACGTGTAGCAATAACTTCATGCAAACCAAAACTAACATAAAATAGAAAGTGGCTGTGCTAACTGGAAATTTATGGGGAGTACAATGCCAATGTATTGGGAAGCCATTAACAAAAAAAAATCCTGTAAAACATTAAGCTGTGTGTTATTATCTCCAATATTAAAATGAACTAATTTAATATGAGGGAAACAGACATTTGGAAAGAAAGTGAGAGAAATTCTGGCTAGTTAATTTCAGTTGAGGATTTAACAGTTTTTCACTTTGCCATTGCAGTGTTAAATAATTTTCAACCAGTTTCCAATCTTCCCTTTTTGGGAATGATTGTGGAGAAGGTGTTGGCATGACAACTCCAAAGGCCTCTGGAGGAAGGAAATTATGTGAGTCTTTTTCAGTTAGGCCATAAATCTGGCTATAGCACCCGAGATGCTATTGGTTGCACTTGTTGATGAAATGCGGTGGGACTTATGATATGGTGATGAGATTCTCCTGATCTTGCTTGATCTCTTGGACCTCAGGGTATCCTCTGGTCCATCCCAGGGACTGGGAGGGGGAGGCACTGTTTTGCCACATTTCAATTCCTCCTTTGGGGACTAGTTCCAGTTAGTGTTGGTAGATGGGAAGACGACCAGTTGAAGATCCATACTTCATGGGGTACCACAGGATTCAGCACTCTCACTTTTATAACCTCTCCATGGGGTTTCTGGGCGGGATCATCTGCTATCACAGGGTCAAGTATCACCAGTATGGAGATTACACACCGCTTTACATCTTGACGCCTGGCTGAACAATCGTTTTATGGACGTTCTGTCATGATGCCTGGAATTCAAATGATCTGGATGAGAGGAATCAATTTAGGCTCAACCCAACAAGTTGCTTTGGTTTCAAAGACCTGCTAGACCAGGGGTATCAATCTTGTGGCCCGCGGGCTGGATGTGTCATGCGCTGGCCACCCCCACCCCAGGTTTAGCGAAGGGGGGAAACATTGCAATATGTCACGTGATGCCACAAGTTTGATACCCCTGTGCTAGACAGTGATTTACCATTGTTCATTCTTGATAAAATGACACTATGTATGACAGTCACATAATTTGGAGATCCTCCAGTATTCTCTATCTATTGAAGAATGGCAGCAATGGCCAGGAGGGCCTTTACACAAATCCAATTGCATAAAGTCTGGTCCATTTGTCAAGCCCTGAGCTAGGACAGTGATAAGATAGAAATGGTCTGCACCCTGATAGTAGTTGGATGGGGGAATATGCTGTCTGCCTGTTGTGTGTCTCATACTCTTTCAATATTTTTGTTTTCTTTGCTTTGTTGTTTTATCTGATGT
Organism: Boaedon fuliginosus; assembly: GCA_027560395.1. Lineage (NCBI taxonomy): Eukaryota > Metazoa > Chordata > Lepidosauria > Squamata > Lamprophiidae > Boaedon > Boaedon fuliginosus. The sequence continues at coordinate 88,090 of JANHGC010004494.1, read as the reverse complement.
TTTAATTCTATAACATAAGCCATCTAGAATCTCTCTGTGATTGAGGCAGCATAGAATCAATTGATGGAGAAATACATAAATATGAGATAAATTTACACCTGGAGAAACTGAGCTTTGATTAATAATTCACTGGTAATAATTAAACAATGACAATTGAACATTGCAACCTAACATCATTGATATAATGGATGCGGTATCCTGTTGTAGTATCTCTTACTTATTAGGTATAATAATAGCCAGGAGTCTTTCATAAAGTTATTTACATTATGAACTTTTTTCTCTCAGTTTAACTCACTAAGTTCAACCTACAAAGGTTAAGGAGTTACTGGTCTGCATCTTCCACGATGCACAATGAACAACCAGGCCTGGATTTTTTTAAAAGCAATTGTTGCTTGTGGATCAGGATGGGTACTCTTTCCCCACTGGGTCACTCTCCTATAATTGCATCATATCAGAAAATTGGAATTTGATTTGTGCCTTCAGTTAGATTTTATTTTGCATTATGGTTAATCTAGCCCAGTTGAAGAGCTGATATTGCAAAACACATTGTACATTGCTTTGAATGCCAAGCCATTAGTTGCTACAAGCCCTAATCACTTGGAGCTGTCTATTTAATTATAATCAAGATCAAATATAGCCCCTTTAAAATACACTTGCTTATACAGTTGGACATTTGGCAGGATTTATTTGGTGTTAGATAAGCAACAAGTATGAATTAAATTTATTGTTTATAATAATGTTGCAAAGATGCAAGAAAGTAGGATTATTTTTTTGCTGCAATTACATGTTTAGGCTCTTAGACTCTGAAAATGCCCTGCACAGCTAGATCACAACTAAGCAGTGATAAAATAAAATCCCTAATATAGAAATTGAATACAACAAAGCATCAACAACAAAAGTGAAAATTTTGGGGGGATCACAGATATCAGTAAGAGAACCATTTTCAAGGACATGCGGTAACAAAAACGTGGAGTGTGAATGTTGCAAAATTGTGATTGTAAGGAATCTTATTAATATGTGCTAACAAGGAAATCCACCATTGATAATGATCCTTGTTATGAATGGTTATGGCAAAGGTGAACTTTTATTTCTATGTGAATTAATGCAAATGGTGCTATCCTGACCCATGAGACTAGTTAAAATCTGAAGAGATGGGAAGAGGAATATGATTTGCTACCTTGTACCTGCTCAAAGTTGGATGATCGTGGCTGTTTAAAGTATGCTTTTATTCTGTTTCCCTTATTGTATTTTATGGATTTCATTATTACCTATAAATATTTTTATGTCAACTTTCTTTTATACACTTAGCCTGCAGTAACGATTGAATTTCCCTTTTTTAGCAAGTTGCCAGAGTAATTGTTAAGTATTGGCTTAATTGCTTTTATATTTTTCTGTTTAAATTATTTATTACATTGTGTTGCAGAGTGGGAAAACAATGTTCTATGGATTGCTGGTAGCCCTTTTTCTCACCCATTTCATAGCCGCCAGAATTTCCCCTGATTATTGTTTTATTATATTTTTTTCTTATTTATTTAGCAGGGCTTATATTCCACTCCAGTTTATACAACTCTGGGTGGCTAAAATTCTGCCCCATCCCGTTGGTTTATGTGCCATCAAGTCAGCATCAGCACTAAGCAATTTTTCTTCATGATAATCTTTCCCTAACTCTGTCTTTCAAGCTTTCCAATAGTACACCCATTGCAAGTGTAACCAATTCCATCCCCCTGGTTGCTGGGCCTCCCCTTCCTAGCATTAGGCCCTTCTTCAGAGCATAAGGTCTTTGCATAATGAGCCTGAAGTAGTATAATTTGAACCTGGTCACATGTTCATTATGTGACAATTTAGAGTTGGTTTCTTTGATGATCAGTTGGTAGTCCATGGGACGCTCAAGGATCTTCTCCAATACCAAAGTTTAAAAGCATCGATACCGCTCCTATCCTGCTTTTTCAAACAAGCCCAAAAAAAATCAAACAATTGTTTTATCAAAGCAAAGCCAGTCAGTAGAACAAAAACACAAACTCAAATCAGGTTCCCAAAAGCCTTCTAAGAAAGCCAGGTTTTTGTACCATTTCAAAATCCTAACAGGGTTCCAAGTAAACCTGGCCTCTGAGAAATTTCTGTTCCAGAAGAAGGAAGTATTAAATAAAACTCTTTAGGAAGAAGGACCTGGAGGAAGGCTCTTCTTAGGTAGGCAAATATTAATGGAGAAGACAGAGAAGATATGTTGAAAAGTGACATCAGCCAACATCTGAATTGCTCCTGGAACAAACCAGTAACCAATGCAGCTCTCACAGTACATGTAGTCCTTGACTTACATTTTGTTTAGTGATCATTTGAAAATGTTACAACGGCATTGAAAGAAGTGACTGATGACCAGTTTTCACACTTACAACTGTAACAGCATTCCCACGGTCATGTGATCAGAATTTGGGTGTTTGGCAACTGGTTTGTATTTATGACGGTCACTTAACAACCGTATTATTAACTTGACAACTGCAGTGATTCATTTTAACAACTGTGGCAAAAAACCCCATGGTAACATGGAGCAAAACTCGTTTCTCAATGGTCTCACTTAGCAACGGAAATTTTGGCCTCAATTGTGATCGTAAGTCGAGGGCGACCTTCAAAACTTTCCTATGAAGAAAATGTAAAAAATGCTAAGTAATTTGATCCACTGTATTGTTCTACTAAAATGTTGAGTTAATACCAAAAACTTTGGAGGAGATGCTGTTTTTATAAAGGAACAGTGCCATACGATTTCCATAAGATCCCCACCCACACTAGTTCTGGTTTTTTCTATTCAGATTTCAGACCCTAAAAATCAGGGTGGGAGGGCAAAGAGAAAGTTAGGCAAGGTTTGTCAACATCAGCCAAGGACTGGTGTGTTTCAGAAAATTCCAGGAAATGTAAGGTACACATTAATGTTAAATATGCCACCTGTTCTGGAAGGAATCTTTACGTGAGTGAAAGTTATTAAAATACACCCCAAATTTCTTGTGTACCTTGTTGATTAAATCTATCACTGGATGCTGATGAAGCTACAAACCTTCAAGGAAGCTTGTTTGCTGTTCTCAATAAGTCAAGATAACATTCAATGGATTTTCTTTTTAACCTACTAGGGCAAAATATAGTTTTCCTTCCAGTATCTTGTCTAGTCCTGGCTAAAGCTTACAGTCTTGCAGGCTAAAGGTCTAAATTTTGTATCTTTTAAATGGTAGTCTCGAGGCTCTGTCTGTGACAAATACTTTGTGTTTGTTGATATTTGTACCAGATTTAGGGTGTGGTATTATGCTATGTTCCTCTCAAACCCCCTCATGCCTGTATAGGTCAGCCAAAATAATCTTACATCCAAGGTGAGATCTGTTTTCGTTTTGAAACTCCGGTTGATGCAGGACGTACAAGGTTTGCAGAAAGAGATAAATTTAGAATTGTTTAAAATGCACTTTATTATTATTATTCCCACACTGTGTTTGTAGCTCCTATTTATTATGGCACCTATTTATTATGGCACTTCTGGGTAAGGGTGAAGCTTTAGGCTATGAAAACATATTGGTAGAACTTTCAGTTTGGAAAGTCTGCTAAAGATTAGGTCTCCTCATTGGATATTTTTTTAAAAAAAGAATTATTCCAACTTCTTAACTGAAGACAAGCCATTTTACACTTCCTTACCTGCCTAGTAATCCCTGATGTTTATATAAATTCCACTTTTAGAGACAATTATGTGGAATGTAGCTTGGGAAGAAGACTGCCCATTCATATTTCCTCTCCAGACCTCCTCATTGCCCTTATATTTTTAAAGTACAACTTGAAACACTTCCAAAATCTATTTTAGGGATAGTTGTAGGATTAGCACTTGCTTCCCCCTGAATACAGGTCCTGTACTGTTACCAGGTGCTTGACACATGAAAGGTAAACAGACACAGCCTTTCCTGTTATGAAAATGGAAGCTGTGGGGAAACAGTATATGCTCCCCTTCTGTAGAACCAGACGCAACAGAGCTCCACCATTTCCCTCTTACGTTGCTTATTTTCAAATGCCAAAGTCCAGAGGAATAGGATGTCTGCTTTTAATAAAGTTCTCATGAACATCTCACGGGTTGGAAGTACAGCTTAAAAGGAAACCTACCTCTGCCATAAAACAACATGTCTGAATCTTTTAAGATCTGAACATCCTTCGACTGACGTTTGTGATGAATAATCTGCTAGGGTCTAGTAACCTCCTAGTATTGTGTTTAAACGGAGCAGTTTTTCAAAAGAAATTCAAGGGTTCACAGCACTCACCAGTCTAGAATTTTATGGTTGGCTGGATATAGCGGTGAGCATTAAACAAATTAAACAACCATTCTTGGCTGTCCCAACAACTATCCCAATTGTTTTATGGATTTTTTTTAACAGTCTGTGGAATGTCCTTTATCTTCCACCTATGTTCCTAAGGAGACGATATGCCTGGAGATGGAGCCTCCTTCAATGGAAGGGTAGGTTTGGCTCCTTTTCATCCTCTTTGTTAGAAACACATTTTTGGTCAAGCCCCTTTCAGAAGGGTCGATCAATCTCAATCTATTTGAAAGAGGACATATGGCAAGAAGCTTCAAACCTATGGGTTTCCCTCAATGTTTGTCATGGGGTTAGATCCTGGAAATGCTAAGGGACTTATTAAGCAACCTATATTTGACATGGAGAAAAAGATTCAAATCTGATTTCCAGTCAATCTATGTTTAGAGATTTCTAAGGATAAATGTATGCCCATCTTTCACTTAAGCAGGTTTAAGATGCTCAAATACCATTAGACCTTTTAAAGTCACTTGATTTTTTTTTAATCACATTGTTGAGAGGTATATATCATTATGACCTTTCTATTCTATCGTGTCCCTATCACGATGAATTTGGGGAGTTGGTGCCGGTACTGTGATGACATCCTATAGAGGTCTTTATGCTACTTTAGACCCGTGGTGGCACAGTGGTTAAAATTCAGTACTGCAGGCTAATTCTGCTGACTGCTGGCAGTTCGATTCGGACCAGCTCAAGCTTGACTCAGCCTTCCATCCTTCTGAGGTTGGTAAAATGAGGAGCCAGATTGTTGGGGGCAATGTGCAGACTCTGTAAATTACTTAGAGAGGGCTGTAAAGCACTGTGAAGTGGTACATAAGTCTAAGTGCTATTGCTACTGCTACTTTAAGTGTGCTTCTGTCCTAGGCTTAGCGAGAAAGGGATTCTGATTTTTATGTGTGTTATTTATTATTAGACTCTATGAGCATTTCCAGCAGCTGCATTCTTTTAAAGGCAGTGCAGCTTTCTCTCACCCCCTGCCCTCTGCTTTTTCGACCTGAACACTTTGGAATCAAACCTTGTTTATACTGAGCTTAATTTTCTTCCAAGTTAGCCTGCAAATTTAATTGCCATTCATGAATCTGATTTGTGTCATAAACTTTTAGCAAAACAAATTGTTTCCGAGCAGAGAGGATTAAAGCTAAATCAAAATACATACCATCCAAGGAACCACAAAGGAACCTGTGCTAGTCACCTCTATATTAAGGCTGTTTTAGTTTTTCGTCTTACTTTCTCTCTCCCTTTTTAATGACCTTACTCTCCCTAAGCAATTGTAATAAACTGCATTCCGTTCTTTTTTGCTGTCAGTGTGGAGATAATATGGTTTTGACCAGATCAATTGTTGCCAAATAATAGCTGCAGTGAGGAAGATAAATGTGCCACCTTTGGATCTCCCAGCTATTCAAAATTATTGAGATATTCCAGGATCACACTGCACAATAATATGACACTCAGCAGTTCACATTCCTCCATTCTAGTGTGAAACCACATAAGAGGAGATGTAGTCATCACGGTGTGCTGATTTTTCCAGACTCAGCCTGCGTGGCCAATTGCGAAGGATAACGGGAGCTGATAGTAAACAATAGGAATGGTGGGTGACACGTATCCCTGTCCCGCCATTATATCATGGTCTAAGGATTAGGAACTTCACCCCTATGCTCACCTGGTGGTAAGAGTATTCACATACATTTAACTGATAGAACTATGGAACTGATAACAAGGAAAAAAACAAGTTCTAGCATCTCACCTTATTTTGGATGACAGTCCCTCAGAAGAAAGGTCAGCTAAATGTCAACTGTCCCACCCATAGTAAGACTCTTTGTCACTTGTTTTTGCCATGAATATACTGAAGCTTAAATGGTTACAGAAGTGGTGGAAACTGAATCTGAGGTTCTCCCATGCAAACAACACAATTGAAATTTTCCTCCCCAACCCCCACCCCGGCCATTCCACGGTTATCTGTAAATGTCCAATCAGGTGTTGGTTTAGGAAATAGGTGCTGGGTTCCAAGAGTTAACCTTGGCTGGTTGAAACTTCTCACAAGGCTCAGCTGGGCTTCCGTCCCCCCTTCTTTACATTTCAATCCTCCCCCCTCCCCCCCACCCCCCATTGCTAATGTCAGGCTATCAGCTCATGAAGCTTGGAGAGGAGAGATGCAGCCATGAGTTTCTAAAAGTCCTTGTAAAACATTTCATTAGTCACTGAGAATGCAGTTTTGAATACTGCATAGGAAGCAGATGGGGCAAACTCTGAATACCCTTAGGAATTTA
>JANHGC010004494.1:53144-68523 GCA_027560395.1 Boaedon fuliginosus | reverse complement strand
GGGGTGGGGCAGGAGGGGTAGGAGGGGCCAGCCAGGAGTGGGATTTGGGGGTTCGCTGAGCTGGGCAGATCCTTTGCAAGAGGATCTCCCAAACCCCTGAGAACCCCCAGCACCCCACCCCTGGAGAAAGAAGAAACTTTGCTTGTCCTCACTTCAGGTAGTTCACAAGGAATCAGGCCTTCTCTATATGTCGATATTAGTCTATCAAATTCTGTTTCCTTAAGGAGCTGCCTTAATATGTTGCTACAGTTGGTTGCTAAACTAGCCATTGTGATACAACATCTAGAAAACTGGAAGTGGGAATTAAGTGAATTTTGGAAATTTTGTGCAATATAAATATGGCTTTTACAGGTAAGTAGCCGGGATGGGCACCAATCAAAATAAATGCACTGATGGGCTTTGGGTCAATTTTAATTTTAAATATGTTATGATGATGATGATGATGATGATGGACTAGAATTATCATTTTGACTTTTGACTTTGCAAATTCCTTTTAGGACTATCCTTCAAAACACTAAAAATATTACAGACAATATCATAATCTTTCTATTTAAAAATGCATTATAACACCTGGAAAATATGGGATCATTTTAAAAATTATATCGTAGTTTTGAAAAAGATTAATAAAAGAGATAAAGGGCCTGAAGAAAATCTATATGTGGAAAGGGTAAAAGCATACATCATTTATTTGATCAGAAAATAGATAAATATAGGCCTGTGCAAAATAGGTTGTGTTGTCTGAAAGAGTTTGTATTTCCCCCCAAAATGGGCTAATTCAAGAGGTATTTCCTCCATATTCAAGCACTTTTCTTCTAAAATACGAAGTTATTCAGGATGCTGGGGAAAAGCACAACGTTCCAGCAATTGACTATGCTACTTTTTAGTGAACGTAAAATGGAGGATGGCGGGGGGGGCGGGGGGGGAATGATAAGGTATACTACAAATTTAGGCATGGTGTGAAGAACATCAATAGGAAAAAAAACCTTTCTAAATCTTTGATTATACTATATAAGGATGGAAATTTCTGTATAGATAAAAAGAAATGCTTCTTCGTGTGATGTGTAGTAAAGGTTGGAATTTGCTACTGCCAAGCATTGATGGCCACTGACACTTTTTTAAAAGGATTAGACAGATCCATGGAGAATAAAACTACTAATCATGAAGATTATGCTGACTTATGACTGAGATAAAATTGTTATGCCATGCTATATGTCATATTAGGTGTTATCTGTTATATCTGTTCTATACTATATGTTAGGTTAATCATGAAGCCTATGTAATTTCTCCAATATCAAAGGCAGCATCTCTCTTGCTATCAGCCACTGGGGAACTCAAGCCTGAACTGGCTATTGTACTCATATCCTACTTTCAAGCTTAATCATAGCTTTTTGGAACAAATTGGCCTCTTGTCTGATTTAGTACTGCACTTCTTAATAGCCACTGTGCTTCAGGTTTACATGTTAAATACTTGGTTTCTGATGTGGCATATTATAAAGAGAGAACACAAATAATTCCTTTCCCAATGTTTAACTTCATAAATTCTTTAAAATTACTGAGATGTTTGGAGTTAATACTCAAATATTCATTTTAACTATTTTAGTTTGAATCTGGTAATACAGAAAAGAATATGGAAAAGGGAAGTAAATAATCCATCAACAAATGACCTGACATATCTTCCCTTAGCCTTCATAAAATAAAATGTAAGCAAATTCGAGAAAGCAGTCTCTGTCCTTCCGTCCCTCTCTCTGTCTCTTCCTTCTAAAATAAATAAAAGGCATACATTAAAATCCAGTGACAAAACTAAAATACCTTAAAGAAAAGAATATTTGTGAGTGTGCATCCATCCACATTTTTGAACGAGTTTCACTCTGAAGTTCAATAAGATCATAGAGACACTTGGTTCATAGACTCTTCAGATCTCTAAGTACCATTGATTATCAGCCAATTATTGATAATCCTATTATTGTCATCTAAACCAATTATCATAAACATAGTTTAATTATAGCATTCCTTGTTTACCTATGCAATTCTTTCATCTGCCCTGGATACACTATCAGTTAATTTTATTAGCTATGACCCCAAGTTCTAATATTCTAAAAGAAGGAAAGGAATAATATATCCATTTTTTTCATGGTATCTAATGTAATTTAAAAATTCTGCATCATGTTCAGATTTTCTAAATTGTAATGCATTACACTTTGCATCCTCTCTTTATATGGATAGTTGTCAAAAAAAATCTTCCTACTTTCATGCATTTTACAAACATACAAGATATAAGTTAAATGATTCAACCAGAAACTTAGTGCTTAGCAATAGCAATAGAGATGAGACTTATATAACACTCCATAATCCTTTACAGCTATTATTGCTACAAAGTCAGCACATTTCCCCTAACAATCTGGGTCCTCATTTGACCGACCTCGAAAGGATGGAAGGCTGAGTCAACCTTGACCCATTCAGGATTTAACTCCTGCTTGTGGATAGTGTTAGCCTGCAATACTACATTCTAACTATGCACCACCACGGTTCTTAATTTATTTATTTATTATTTTATTTTTATTAGATTTATACCCCACCTCTCTTCCCTGGTCAGGAGGAATTCAAGGCAGCTAATAACAGTTTAAAATACAATATTGTACAATATAAAATATTTAAATCAACATTCAATACATCCAAGGGAAGGCACATCAATTCCAGGCCGACCGACAGAGCCAGGTTTTTGTGGCTTTACGGAAGGCCGACAAGGTGGGAATGGTCCTGGTTCCAAAGGGCCGGTGCTGTCACAGAGAAGGCTTTAGCATGGGGCCCCACCAGCCGACGTTTTTTAGCTGATGGGACCCATAGTAGGCCAACTCTGTGGGACCTAACTGGGCGCTGGGAGGCATAAGGTAGCAGAAGGCGGTCCCAAAGGTACCCCACTCCTAAGCCATGAAGGGCTTTAAAAATGTTTATTAGCACTTTGAATTGCACCCAGAAGACCACTGAGAGCCAGTGCAGCTCGTGGAGGATAGGTGTTATATGGGTGCACCGAGGTATACACTTAATCACTCGTGCAGCTGCATTCTAGACCAGTTGTTGTCTCTGAATGCTCTTCAAGGGCAGCCCCATGTAGAGCGCATTACAGTAGTCCAATTGTGAGGTGACAAGGGCATGAGTGACCATAAGAAGAGACTCCCAGTCCAGGAAGGGGTGCAACTGGTGCAACAGGTGAACCTGTGCATAGGCACCCCTGGCCACAGCTGACAGATGGTGGTCAACTTGTAGCTGCGGATCCAAAGAGTACCCCCAGGTTGTGCACCCATTCTGAGGGGAGCAATTTATCTTTCCCCGGCATAAGTGATGGACCACGCATCAATTGGACCACAGGGGAGGACAATGCCCACAGCCACTCGGTCTTGTCAGGCTTAAGCCTGAGCCTTTTGGTCCCCATCCAGACCTTTACATCCTCCAGACACTGGGCCATCACCTCAGCGGTATCACTAATTCGATCAGGGGCAGAGATGTATAACTGGGTATCATCAGCATACTGATGATACCCTACCCCATGTCATTGGATGATCTCACCCAACAGTTTCATGTATATGTTAAATAGGAGAGGGGAGAGAACTGAGCCCTAAGGAACCCCGCAAGGCAGGTCTCTCAGGCTCAATCTCTGTCCCCCCCACCAACACCAACTGGGTACGAAGAACCACCACAATATGGTGCCCCCCACTCCCAATGCCCTAAGCCGCCCCAGAAGGATACCATGGTCAATGGTATCGAAAGCCTCTGAGAGGTCAAGAAGCACCAGGATAGAGGAAATATCCCTATCCTGAGCATGCCAGAGATCATCCACTAGTGTGACCAGTACTTTCTCGGTGCTGTATCCAGGCCTGAAACCAGACTGCAAAGGGTCTAGATAATAGCTAATATGAATATAATTCATGTAGCTTTCAACTGTTCCAAAGCTATATAGCTTTCAACTGTTCCAAATTCCTTGTCATGATCATCACTTTCATTTGGCCTTCCACAATTGTGAGAGGATAGGAGAGAAAGGGGAAAATGAGGAAAAGCAATCAGCACTTGGCAGATATGGCTATATGTTTATCCCAAGCCCTGACAATGGGAGAAGAACAAAACTTGGCTGGTTGAGCTCCCCAGTTACTAAAGAAAGGACCTGAGGAAGTTTGTGGATTGTGAGGAGTAACAAGAGTCTTACTATGCATTTCTCATAAACCCTTTTCTCTAAGTTTATGAATGGCAATGGAAATATTCCTGATTACTACATGTTCATATTTCTAAACAAACATAATTATCAGAGAATATATAATAGTGCTATAATATAAAATACTATCTATGCAGATCCAAGAAAGCTTTATGATTATTTTCTCTCTTTCTGAAGTACACACACAAAACACAGTTATTCAGATCTGTGGAGGGTTTTTTTTTTTTTATATTTCTAGGGTCTGAGGAAAATTGTTTGTTTTCTTTTGAATGAGATACAATTTTTACTTTAATCCAGTCTTGAGAACTATGTCCTATTTGAGGATTCATTTTCTGAAAATAAATATCTACACTTGTGCTCAAATTTCAGAAAAGCAATTTAGTGGTCACAGCTGGAGCCCAAAGTCATCTGTAATTAAAAATCTATCAACTAAGGATTGTGAAACCACCCTACTTTGTATTATTTTGGATTAACTGAGCAATTTGTATTTTATGATTTTTTTTCTGGGAAAAATATTAATTCTCCATAAGGAGACGGAATATTTACATTTATACATGGGCCATAGAAATGAATATGTATCTTCATGAATGAAAAGTCAGAAAAATTATGATAGCAGACATGACCATGTAAAGTCCTGGCTCCTTTTTAACCCGAATCACATGTATAACACTCTTAAAACATGGGGTTTCAATTGTACAATTACGGCCACTATCATATTTTGACACACACATATAGACTTCCCTGGATAAAATGGAAGCTACTCATTAGTTTCTAAGGCTGCAGCCTGATGTGGTTTTGTCATGTTTTATTTTTTCCTTAATTTTTCCTCTTATCTAGGAGGAAACTTTAATTTATGGGACTTATTTATTTATTTATTTATTTATTTATTTATTTATTTAGTTAGTTAGTTAGTTAGTTAGTTAGTTAGTTAGTTATTTGTTAGATTTATACTCCACCTCTCTTTCCCAGTCAGGGGGAACATGAGGTGGCTTACAACATAATTAAAATACAAATAACATCATAAAAAGCGATATAAAATAAGATTAACGACAAACCACTCATACAACATGCAAACATTATTATTCTAGTTAGGGCGGGGGTCATCAATTCCATGCCTGCTGGCAGAGCCAGGTCTTAGTGGCTCTGCGGAAGGCCAGCAGACTCGGGATGGCCTGGATCTCCACAGGTAGCTGGTTCCAGAGGGCCGGTGCTGCCACAGAGAAGACCTTTGACTTGGGGCCCGCCAGCCGCCATTGTTTAGCTGACGGGACCCGTAATAGGCCGATTTTGTGGGATCTAACTGGGCACTGGGAGGTGTAAGTTGGCAGACGCGGTCTCGAAGGTGTAGCAACTAATTCTCTCTATAAACCTCTCTTTTTTTGTTTGACTTCTAGCTCTCATTTCTCTGTGTCATTATAACTGGTTAGGGTTTTTCTGTACACCAGGAGTGTCTAACTGTAGCAATTTTACGACCTAAGGACTACCACTCACAGAATTCCTGAGCTAGCATGGTTCAGGAATTCTGGGAGTTGAAGTCAACAAGTTATAAAGTTGCCATAGTTGCTCACCCATGTTCTACACTCTTATAACAGAACAAATGTCTTTAACAGATTGCACATTAATTATGGCAGAAACCTTAGTGCACTACAGTTCTCATCAGACAAGTGATATGTTATTCACAGTTGGGAGACAGATATATAGACATACATATGTGTGCACACTGCACATACATTTACCAATGTATCACTATATTTATCTGCCCCCATTGCTTAGAAATCAATGGAATAGTGTCACAATTACTATATTCTATAACTTTGGAAAATAGAATAAACAATGCATTTTTAAAACACTATTAGAAATTGTAGTGTCTGGCAGCAATCAAATATATTTATTGAGAAGAAGAATGAGAACATATTTTTATATTGATATTTATACTGGAATGACAAATATAATATTTTTAAAATCCGTATCCCACCCAATTCCCAACAGCATCATATGAGTATATCTAAGTTGTATCCTTAGATATCCTCAATTCTGAGACAATAACAAAATTACACAGTGTTTGCACCAAATGCCACTCCTTATGATTATATGGGCACAAGTGTGCACGTTTTCTTGGGAGCATAGTAAAAGTGGTTTAGTACCAACAACTTTCAAAAAGTTGTTTATCCTGATTTCCAGCTCTATTTTATTTATTTGTTAGGTTTATAAGAGGCCAGGAAGCATTGTGGAGGTTGAAGTCCACACATGAATAGAATTATAGAACAGAACGGAACAGAATTAGAACAGGAACAGAACATAATTATAATTATAAATATAATTATATTCTGTGTGTGGTTGAACATACAAGGAATTTGTCTCTGGTACATGAGCTCCTAGTGTACATGCAGACAACAAAGTGATAGTCATATATCATAAATCATAAGATAACAGTAACAATTGATTAATCATAACATACCAATAATATATCAGGAAGGCCTGGAGGAACGTTGTCCATGGGTCGGACACTACTTTGCAACTAACTGCAACAACAACGACAATATACCAATAGGAGAAGATAGCAGGAAAGAAGAGGGGTGAGAAAGATGAGAAGGATGAAAAGATGAGAAGGATAATAGCAATTTAGCCTACTACATGGGTAAATATCTGCAGGCATAAGGCAGTGCTGTGGGAATAAGGTGTTTAGCAGAGTGATGGCATGGGGGAAGAAACTAGTGTCTAGTTGTTTTGGCATGCAACGCCCTATAGCAGCGGCTTGAGGTGAGAAGTTGAAATAGTTTACAGTATGTCCAGGATGGGAACTGTCTGTAGATACTTTCTCAGCCCCCTTTCTGTTTGTGCAGTATACAGATCCTTGAAGGAAGGAAGGCTGGCTGCAATTGTTTTTTCTGCAGTCCTAGCTATCCATTAAAGTCTGTGCTTGTCCTGTTTGGTTCCTGTGCCAAGGTTGGGAGACCCTGTTATCTTATCACGTGGGATTCCCTTGAGCCTTTCAAACCTTAAATATTAATTAACCTAGTCGAGGCAATGTGACTATTTATTAGTTTCACTCAGCCTAGTAAGTGTTAATTTATAAACTCACAATCCAAGCAAACTCTAATTACTTCTATACCAAAGTCCCCCAACTTATCTAGCTTTGCAGACTGATGGAGGGGAGGGGGTGGTTTCTCGTGAGTGTGCACAGCTCCATTCATGCGAGTGGCGGGCACGTGCGCTCACCACTCACACAAACAGAGCGTGCATGCACATGCTCACCCACTGCTTGCATAAATGGAGATCTGTGCACCCATGCTCACATGCCGCTTCCATGGCCTGGTTCTGAACAGCTAATGGTCCAGGAGTGGTCTGAAGTCTGGGGGTTAGGGACCCCTGATCTATATGCTGTACAGACAGATTTTCTCATCTTCTTATTAGCAGCCCATGTATGTCTACCAAATTTGGATCCAATCTCTAAGAAAAAGAGATATTTTCCATGCTGGATTGTATTTACTGGACACAGTATAGTCTTCAGTCAGGAAGCTATTTCTATTTTAAGATATATTGCAAAATAATGACACAAAGATGTAAAAACAGTCATTGGGATGATTAATTATGCAATCCTCCACAATTTTTGATAATTATGAAATATCTCATTCTTCAGTATTTAAAAAAAAAATCATCAGTGACTCTTTCAGGATTTCCACTCTTGCCCAGAGCTTTGGCTACTCGTGGATTTCTTTGCTGAAACTCTTTTAGAAATAGGATTCATTGTGGGACAGTGCAGATGGGTTTTCTGAAGACTGGTAAATAGTATGTGGGGAAATCCATATTCCACGCCTCCGCTGGACATATGTCAAAACCCTGGTGTTTTAGTGTTTGCCACCTACACTATGAAGTCTGTATATCACTGAGTCATGCACTGTTAAAAAAATTGTTGGCAATTTCCCTCTGGGGAAACGAAGACTATTTTTTTCTTGATTTTTCAAAGCAGTGTAGCAAAGATGAGAATTCTTCATAAAGTTCCCTATTTGGATTTCTGTCTCTTTTTCTTCTGTACTGTAGAGAGGCATTGACTGATAGAAAGAATGGCTTTGCTAATCAAGAAAACCACCTCGTTTTCAAAAGAAAAAACAAGAAAGTCCAGTTGGCTCCCGAAAAAGTACCTTTGGGACAACCATGACCTGGATGACTGAGAATCTCTACAGACATTTAACTATACAATTTGGAGTGAATACCTTCTGAATGGTGTGGGAGTAGGAATGAATTTTCAGAGGAAAAATTGCAGACTACAGGAACTAGGAGCACTACTCAGGTGGCCCTGAGGACACAGATAAACCTCCAAGTGCTTCAACAACCCTCTAAAAGAAGGCAGATGACCAGCTGTCTGCAAAGAATATAAATCCTTCCATTCCTACCATCCAGACAGAGCTGAAGAAGCTTCTTGGATCAGAAGTGAAACGTCTTAAAAAAAAAGAAAGAAAGAAAGTCAAGTCACCTTTGGGACCTCATTGAGTGGGATATGCAATGACATCATCTCCAGGGCTAATTCTCTGCCATGCTAAAAACCTCACATTGTATTGACATCCAGCAGGAGCTTTGAATGGTCAGATGTTCCATAGGTGCAGAATGGGAAATGCTCTTGGTTGAAAGGGATAAAGGTGGACAGGTGTATGAGTGAAAGAAAGAAAACTGGAGTCCAGTTTTCCAATTACTCAGGGGTGTCTGTAGATCTAAAGGGATTTGGTCCATGATGCTTGTAGATCAGACATCCATATATTGTGGCATCACTTCTGAGTTCTATCCTTACACTAGGTGGTGCTAATGGTGACCTTCTCTCTTCTTCTTGGTCCTTTGTTGATGTTCACTCACTAAATTGTGTTTGGTCCTTCACAATCCCATGGATTGTAGCACACCAGTCTCCCCTGTCCTCCACTATCTCCTGGAGTTTGCTCAAATTCATGATAATTGCGTCAATGACACTATCTAACCATCTCATCCTCTGTTGTCCCCTTCTCCTTTTGCTTTCAATCTTTTCCAACATCGGCATCTTTTCCAGTGAGGCGTCTCTTCTGATTAGATGGCCAAAGTATTTGAACTTCAGCTTCAGTATCTGTCCTTCCAAAGAACGTCGTCTTTACCTTTTCTTCATAGTGTGAAAAGCCCTTCTTGGGCTTGGAGAAGAATGCAGGCTAGAACTTTTGCTGAATCTTCTTCAATGACAGGGTGATTTCAATTGTAATGCACACTACTTGTCAACTTGCACACTGGCACCATTCTGGTGGTTTTCCTGGAAAAAAACTGTTTATTTTCAGATAGGAGAGAATAATCTCTTGCTGAGAATTGACTGATATTTTGAAAGGTTCAGGTCTGAAAATCTTTTGAAAGTCCATCTACTTAAACCACAGGATTTACCTGTGTTGAGCAAAAAATCATACACTGGTGCCAAAACAGCTACTAATGGTAAGCTATGTGTCTTTCTGGCCCTATACTTTTTTACAATCTACAATTCATTTTTCAAGGTTTGCAATACATTGACCATATATACTCCAGTTCCCCCTATTCTGTAAAAGTAGCCAATGGTTTTTTCCCCCAGTTGGCATTTATATGGTACTGTATTAGCAGAAATAAACTTAGAAAAGCCTTTATATACAATATGGCCTTTTAGTGAAAACAGAGTCAAAGCACACAGTGAACTCTCAAAGTGAAAGTCTTCAGGCAGTCTTCCCATTAGCTCTCTTTCATTTATACAGTCAATTATCCTGTTTATAATGTAGTATAAATAAAAAAATCCCTTTGATTGTGTTTCAGTCTCCAAGCAGTATGAGAACTTGTAGGACCGTCCTACAAGTATGTTGAAATAATCTTTTTTAATTTTCTGCTCTAGGGATTAATACATACAAGCCCTCTCTCCCTCTGTATACACACAAACACACTCTTCATATAAGAATTATTCACTGACAATTATTGTTAGGATGACATATCCTGTTTCCCTGGAAATATGACCTCTCCTGAAAGTAAGACCTAGCTTGATTTTTACTACTTACTTACACCAAATATACGTGTACCCCTAACTACCGGTAATAGGTTAGTCAGTGAACGACATTTCCCCAAAATAAGACCTGGCGCCTTTTTTGGTGGCAAAAAAAAAATATAAGACAGGGTCTTATTTTCAGGGAAACACAGTATGTATTTTTCTACCTATGAAGGAAGTTCTATCATACAATTGATGGGTAAAAGGTTTTTGCCAAAGCAAATTGTTAATCACAATCCATGTTCTTTTTAAAGCACAGAAAATTGCCTGGCTGATTAGCACTTTGGTTAATTTTCCTGACTGATGAAATTGGCCCAAATCGCTGCTATTTCATATTGAACCAAAAGCAGAGATCAGCAAGTGGTATTTTGCAGTTTTCCAAAAAAACTGTATATTGGCAGCATATGGTACAATGCAGAGCTCATTTAACAGTCTGCTTTAAAAATTTTCCATAAAGAACAGTTATCCAAAACAAATGACATGTACGTTTGAACTAAAACTACACAATCTATCTTGCAAATATCCAGTGTGATGTAGGAAACCCATACCATAAAAAAACCATATTATACTGTGATGATGTGTTGAGATAATAAAATCACTTCTACTAGAAATCTTACAGAGAAAGTTTAAATGCATCAAAGATTAAGAGGAAATGAAGATTACAATAGTTAACATGTTAACAATAGTCAAATGTGGATTGTTTGGAACTGATGAATTAAAGCAATATAGTGACAGTATGCTTCAAATTTTCCCACCTCTGAAACTCATCTAATAATTGAATAATTTACAATAAAACTTGAAACTCTCATTATTCCCTCTTTCTGCTGTCAGAGGAAAGTTGACCAATTGCATTCATGCTCTGCAAAATAATACCATTGCTCTTGATCCAACTTTTATTATAGTAAGGGAATTCTACTGGGAAAAAACTTTTCTAATAGAGGAGAATATTTGCAGCTCAGGGTTGACATGAAGGGGTCCTTGGTGCTCTGAATTTGATTTTTTTTCTTGAAGACGTTTTATCACCAAAGTAGATAACATCATCAGCGCTGGTAGGAAGTGGGAGTAAAAAAAATGTTTTACTATATTTTTAAAATGGGCTATTTCCTGGCATTAACTGAAAGTTTTAGGCTTTGGGGGTTTATTTGCTTATTTTAATTTTTATGAGTCCTTGATGACTTCAGCCTTGCTAGGTCTCTAAGGACTTAAATGCAGGTGTAGGTCTTAGAGGATATCAAGTGATTCCAAAGTTAGTAATTAGGATTTCATGTCTACCTTCCATCCAGGCAGATAAAAGTTTCTAGTGGAATTTATAGGGAATCTTTTTTTTTCTTTTTTAAAAACCAGGATAAATTTTATATTTTAATAACAGTTCTCTTTTTTATTTCAACATTTGATTCTTTTAGGAGGTAGAAATGTTATGAGAAACTTTGCTAGCACAATCTAATGATAGACACCACTCTTCCTAAAATCTCCATAAACTATGCTGATTCAACCTTCATTTCAAACACAACTTTAAATGTAATTGTGGAGTCCTTGATGCTCCCTGACTTTGGTTGTTTGTTTGTAGATCTTTCATTACTCGACTAGGTAACTTCATCTTCATCAGTGTGTGTGTGTGTGTGTGGTGGTGGTGGTGGTGGTGGCGGCTTCCACTTTGGTAGTTCCTTGGTTAGGGCATTGTTTTCTGCTTGTTTGCCTGGTGTTAATCCCTGCTTATCTGAGTGAAGGCTGATGGAAAGGATATGTTCTGGTCTCTTTGTTTCCTTCTTGGCTTTTTTATTGCTTCTTTTGAATCATGTGTAAATATGGTTTAAATCTCTGTGTCTGTTGATGGATGATTTGTCTGCATGTCATTTCCCAGGAACTCCCTAGCATTGGGGAATTTAGCCTAGTTAGGATGATCACAGTCTCTCAGCTGAAACCTTGGTTGAATATGTCCATGTATTGTGAGATTAAGGAATTTAAAGCAGGAGTTTAAAACAGGAGTCATCTACAAAATATGATGTAAGGATTATAACAGCCACAATGTAGGACAAATAGGCAGAAGACTAGCAGAACACCAACTAATAGACAGAAGACATGATACAATCTCACCACCATAAAGCATATCTGTTATGGTGGTGACTAAGAAGGAAGATAAGGAAAGAATGGGAACTCCTAATCTTATATTATCATGCTGTTTTAAAATAGCTCCTCCAAAGGAATGGTTGCCACAGAAGAAGGGTTTAAAAGGAGAAAAAAATTGTCAACTTTGAAATCACAGGTCACAAAATATTTAATCTGAATTTAAAGGATCCTCTCCCCCCCTAATTTCTACTTTCAGTGGACTTGCTTATTTACATGTTTTGATATACTTTACCTTGCTGCTTTATGGTGAGTCTCATAATTTTAAACAGACTTTTTATATGTTTACTAAGTAAAGATTTTTGAATTTTTAAAATAGTTTTGATTACTGGGAAGATGCCTTATGCTAGGTTAGATTACTCAGCAACCTAGCCAAAATACTGTTTACTTAGGATGTCTATTATAGTCTCAGATCATAGATTTTGCAGATCTGAATCTCTTCCCTGGAGAGTTAGCAGCTGAGCTTTGGGCTACACCAAGAACAAAATCCAGCAATAATCTACATTTCACCACTGAGAATCCTAAATCCCATATCACAAAAATACAGTAATGGAAACATGGTTGAAATGATAATTATACTACTTAGTTGAGCAAATATCTGATTTTGGTCCATGGGAATATTTGTTTTGGAATTGTTTTTTTTTTAAAAACATGAACTCTAATGAAAATATCCACACTGGTTTATTGTAATTAAAATATCATAACCAAGTTGAGGAAATATAGAAAGACCGGTTTGCAAAACAGAATAACATTTGTTCTTTGTATTTGTTTCTTTTGTTTGTTTGCTTGGGGAGTGTTGTAAAGCTCTGATAATAAGCAGTATACAAAATCTGTGTGCTATTGCTATCCATGTTGTAAGCTGCCCAGAGTCCTTTGGTAATTGGGCGGCATAAAAACGTAATAAATAAAATAAGTAAAGAAATAAAGAAATAAATTTAATTTGGTTTTCTACTCTCCACCTTCTGTCTTGATTTTTAAAAGTGTTTTAAAATTAAAAAAAATGGCCACAGTTTTTTTGGGGGAGGCCAGGCAAGAGTTCTACTCCAATTCAAAGTTGGTTTCCCCTCTAAGAAATGATAGAGGCATTCTCTTCAAAGCAGAACTTGACAGATCGTTCCTTAACTCATGGGGCATCTCACTAGAAGCATTCACAGAAAGACAGGAAAGCAAGAGAGTCCTCAAATGCCCCCAATGTTCTCAAACCTAGTCTTCTTCTTTAGTCTTATCAGAATATTTTCTCAGTGAGATAGTTAAGCTTTCTAAGAAACAGATAATAAAATGTCTGGTAAGTCTTGCTCAATTCTGCAACTTTAAAGCAGCCCTAGTACAAATCATAACATATAAGTAAGGACTGCAGAAGATAAGAGAAGCCGAGTGCTGAAGCTTTTTTGGAAAGTCATCTGGTAAGATACGAAAACAAGATTGGGGAATGATTAAACAAGACAAGTGGAGAGGTATGTTTTCAGAACAACCTTATCTCACCCTTCTCCAGTGGAGTCTGCTGAGGACAAGCTGGGTCTACTTTTAGGAATAGGATCTGGCTGACTTGAGGTGAGGTTTGCGAACAGAGGAGTATTAGAGTGAGCAGATAAGTGAGGAGGAAACCAAAAACAGGAAAGAAAAAAATGGAAGTGAGCAAAAGGAAGTAAGAACATTGAGTTTTTCTGGGATGGAACTTGCCAGATGAGGGACAATCTCTGCAGCTTCTAAGCCAATCAAAAGAAACGGCTTTCTCCAGGCTTCATCGAAATTACAGCTCCACTGAGGACTTGGTACAGTGTCACGCTACCTTTAAAAGAACAAACTCACAATCTGAGTTTTTCTGTGTTCGTGACTACTGCTTTTCCAACAGGTAGATGCTGTGGAAGGTAAACTTTTTCCCTGCTTGAATTGATATGGCTGTTGTGACCATTTCTGGAGCACAGAGCCTTATGGACAGTAACAACTATTTATTTTGGGATTATATGATTATTAAATACTCTGCTTGATCGGCCTTTGAAAACAACTTTGAAGCTTCAGCTAATAAAACAAAAAATTGATGGTGAGAGAGCCTCTTTAGCAGTATTATACTATTAGTTTATTTATTTACAGTCCAAGATAATTAAAAATACATCCATACAGCAGATAAAACCCATACACACAGAGTGTAGGATAGGCATGAAATAATTAGAAATATGAAGAGGACATCAGCTGCCTTCTATAGGCATAGCTATTCATAAAGCTTTTCTGACTTTCTTAGAATTATCTGAAAATTGATTGCAAAGAAGGATGGTGACCTCATAGTCATAAAAGTAGCCACATTTTCTACCTGTAGGTAGCACAAGGTCTGTTCACCATTGTATATGAAGTGGGCACTTGAATAATATTGTTCTTCTTGAACTCTTATTTAAAACGCTACAAACATTAGGCTGTTTCTATTGTTCTCAGTTTCTCCTTCATTTTTTCTCCTGTGATATCAGACCCGATGAAGAATTTGAATAAATTTTAAAAATGGCGTTCTGCTTGGTTTTCTAATTGATTCTCATCAATACATACAGCCCCTTCATAGATTGGATTACTCCCAACAGAAATAGTGGGAAAAGGGCAATTCCTTACTCTCTTGTAATTGTCCCAGATGGCTTCAAAGCTACCTCTGATGGATTAAGGATCCTCCTGAGTAAGACAAGTAGTAGGAATTGTAAGAGGTTAAAATGAACAACTACCCCCTTCCCAATTTTATTGGAAGGAGTTCAGTTGCAGGAAAAGAACCTCAGTGGTTTCACTCTTTAATAAGATACTAAAATTATCTATTATTATTTTAGGCACTCCCTATCACCCTGCCAACAAAAGTACGTATAGTCAAGGCTATGGTTTTCCCAGTTGCAATGTATGTTTGCGAAAGATGGACCTTAAGGAAGGCTGAGTGCCAGAGAATTGAGGCTTTTGAACTATGGTGCTGGAGAAGACTCTTACAGACCCTTGGACTGCAAGGCGATCAAACCAATCAGTCCTAGAAGAGATCAACCCTGACTGCTCTTTAGAAGGCCAGATCCTGAAGATGA
>JANHGC010004494.1:6095-17445 GCA_027560395.1 Boaedon fuliginosus | reverse complement strand
AAAGAATATAGAAAAATACAAGTACAGTGCCCCCCTCCATATCTCCAACTGATTGGCAGATCTTCTGGGATCTGACAGTTTGATTCTTGATAGAAAAATAAAAGGAATTTACTTTCTCATCTGCAAAATTTCTCTGATTCTCTCAATATTCCTGAGAATTTCAAGTTCTCCTTGAAATACAAGTGTTTCCCACTCTGATGATGTTGCAGAGGTCCTTAAAAAAACCAACTCTTCTCCCAAATTATGGGGTAGAGAGATTGAAGCACCTGTTGAATATATGTAAGTGAGGGGTCTTTAGTGCTTTCTGAGTGCTGGTGCACAGCACCAGCAATGCTGATGATACCTGGTTTGGGTAATGAAACATCTGCAAGAAAACAGCCAACCTCAAAGAGCACCAAGGACCCTTTATTCCAACCCTGAGCTATAAATATTCCATGTTATCGGTATATGTGAGTTTTACTCATTGATTTGGATCTGCTATCTGTTTATTTGTTATTTTTTTAATGTTGGCTCGAGTGGTTGGGACGCTGGGCAGGAGATTAGCAAGCCCACGTTTGAGACCTGAGCGTTGCCTTGGGGTGGGGTTGAGCTCTCGTCCTTCACTCCATGTCCTCCTGGGGACATGAAAGGAGACCCCCAATTGGGTGTTCCCAGGGCAACCATGATGTCATCGGCTAATCCTTTCAACCCAGAAGCATCTCAGTGCTTCTGACACAGAACAACAGTGCAAAATATTTTGCTTTTTCTTGTGAGCTCTCTAGAGTCCAGATTGATTCAGGAGTTGAGTAGCACCTACTCTGAATGAATGGATGTTAAAATATAAAATGTTGTCTTTGGATGTAAATATGGCTTTAGTATTGGCTCATTTTCACTGAGGGAGGGAATAAAAGAAGTAAGGAGAAGACAATCATGTGAAGTCAGAATCTTTCATTTTCCTGGGCAATTAAACACACGTGTAAGATGGATAATCGGTCCTGTTCTCCAAAACTTATTGATATAAAAGCACATATGTACAACCTTACGTTCTATATCTACTGCAGTTGTAGATAACAAGAATGCAGATAGCATGGCAACCTGAAAGGAAATGGTTGGAAGACACAATTTCCTATCTCACTACAATAGTGCATAAATTAACCAGCAATGACTAATGTTATGAATTTAATTTATATATATATAAATGCATTTTAGCAAGTGTTTTGGTGGAGAGAGATCCTTATGTATGGATTATAAAATATTTAGCATTAATTTTACTTTTCATATATTACGCAAGTCAGAAGTTATTAAGGGGAGAAATACCTTAGAGAACTGTGTTGGTTTAAGTAATTAAAATGAAGGATCCAAAGTGAATTCTTAATGCGTCTTAAATTAATGTCGGTTCAGTTGTCTCCTTTTGAGAAAAAAGAACAGAACAAACCAAGCAGGAACTTTTTTTCAGAATCAATATTTATCAGGGTGATAAAAATTAATCAGCTTCCAGAATTCCAATATATACGTGAAATCATAATGGAGCAGCCATAGAACATTCTGTTTTTGTAGTTTCGTGTCTGAACTTAAGTTAACTTTGAGAAGGCCTGGTTTCTTTCTCCTCTTGGAAAAGAAAAAATATATATCTATGATGATGTCATTCAAGTCGGGCCGTGGAATAAACGCCTCGGAGGATATACAGCTAATCCTTGACTTATGACCAAAACTGAGCCCAAAATTTACGTTGTTGAGGGAGACACTGTGTGACCTTTCTTGCCTCAGTTGTTAAGTGAATCATTCCAGTTCATAAGTTAGTAATCCGGCTGTTAAGTGAATCTGCCTTCCCCATTGATACTGCTTGTCAGAAGGCCGCCTCCTGCCACCATATGCCTCCCAGCGCCCAGTGAGGTCCCATAGGGAGGGCCTGCTCCGGGTGCCGTCAGCGAGACAATGTCGTCTGGCGGGACCACGGGCGAGGGCCTTCTCTGTGGCGGCTCCGTCCCTTTGGAACCAGCTCCCCCCCGAGATTAGGACCGTCCCACCTTGTTGGCCTTCCGAAAAGCCACGAAGACCTGGCTTTGTCGGCGGGCCTGGAGTTGATTACCTCCCCCTGCTGAATGTGGTTGATTGTGTAAATAATTTTAAATTGAACTGTTTTGTATTTTTTAATTGTTGTCAGCTGCCTCGAGTCCCTTTGACCGGGGTAACGAGGCGGGGTATAAATCAAATCAAATAAATAAATAAATAAATAAATAAATAAATAAATTATGCGAACCGGTTAGTATATCATTACTGGTAGGGGCGAGGAAGTAAGTTACATCACCATATATAATTTTACTCTTGCACTGAATCATCTCCAAACTGGCAATAAAATAGGCAATGATATTCAATGCAAGTGTAACATTATGTGTGGTGATAAAACTTTCTTCCCCACTTCTATCCAATTTGTTTCAGAGCAATTTGTCAACTTTAATTCACAACATTTGCAGCCATCCTATTTATCTCCAATTTTAGATAGCCTTTTAAAAATTAAAGTTTTGTTGTTCCACTCTATGTCAATTTACTATGAATACAATTAATTTGCTCTTGTTCATACTTCTTATTGGTTAAAATTTCTGTAACTACAGACAGCTCTTAACTATGCCAGGTGTAGGAAATGACTGCCAGAGTAAACCTGAGGAAAGGGTCAAATGTGTCATCAGTCATGAGTCCCTGTGCGCCCACAAGAGATCTAAGTCCAGTCCACCTTGAATGCCTTCTTAATTCCCGCTCATTTCCCTTGACTGCTAGTAGTTCTTGCAGAGAACTTAGGAAAGAGATCTTTTTACTCATTTGACCTGTCAGAATCTCTTGATTTCCCCTGTCCCCTGTTCACCAGTACCACTACATTTAAAAGAAGTCTTTCATGTAAGACTGTGTCCAAGACTAATATCTGTGCAATATCTATATCAAAGATCAAAAATAATGCTGACTTTATCTTTCATATAATAATAATGGACAATTTTCTTGGGAGAAATCAAATTAATGTCCTTTTCAAAAATGCTTTTCAGAGCTATTTGGTTGAAATAATAATATTGACGAAGAAATTCATTCTTTCTGTACTACTAAAAAACTCATTTGAAAGAAGTCAGTGAATAATCACTTTATAAACCAAATTAATAACTTTATTAACATAGATCATTAAAATAGACCAAAGAACAAAATGAAGAATCAAAGATCTGATCACACTATTAATAAATTATAAATTATAATAGCATGAATAAAGGGACTGAGCTGGAGTTTGAAACTAAAGCAGCTAGAAAGATTAATCAGTGAGTAATTTTAGGGTTGGAAATGAGAAATGGAAACTAAAATGTGGTACCACATATAATATGTAATAGGAGAGAAAGGTTTCTAGCACATTTCTATATCCTCATTAAGGATATTTCTGGAAGTTGCCTTCCAGGAAGAGAAAGCCTATCCAACAGTCCCAAACAATGCAATGAAGCATAAAATTGTAGAAACAAAGTAGTTTACTGATCATTCAGATCTTCTAGCACTCTCAAAATATGTTTTCAAGTTGACTGTATCTCCTGAATTACCAGTTAAGCTAAGAAAGAAAATGACTGAGAAGGAAAACATGAGTCAATCAACAGTAGTTATAGCCCCCAAGAAGAACACACAAACAAAATTAATAATTTTATATTCTTCAGATCACAAACCAATTGCCCCCACTCCAATCTCACATAATGATGTCTCAGTTCAACTCTGTAAAGATTAGCAGCAAGAAATCTGAACATGCATTAATTATGTAAAAGACACAGTCCCACATTTTGGGGAATGGAACTGTTTGAAAATGGCATTTTTTTTTAGCCATCTGGCAATCTATTTCTTTTCTCAAAACCTAATGGAAAATCAAATAGCTTGTGTGGGCAAAGTTAGCCTTCTGGCTGCTGCTTTTTAAAATGTGTTTGCATCAGTGTCAGATAAGACATATGCCTGGTGTATTGTAGAAATTTTCAAGGGAGAGGGATGATTCATGTGACAAGAAGTGTTATGCATTTCAGTCCCTATGTGGAAGAACTACCACTGGCCAGTCAGAGACACTTTCACAGGTATTACAATAGGCAGAAGATTCCAAGGGGAATTGAGTACTTTTTAAACAGAATGCTTAGAAGATTGAAACAGCACTTCGAGATCTGCTCCATATTCCTGCCCAATAGATTCCAATACTAGATCCAGCTATTATTGTGAATTTTCTCAGAATATCTCTTGTTGCTGGCATTTGAGATGTACTCATTTAGACAAAGGAGATACAATAGCTTTCAATTCCATCTATAATAAACTGCTGGACTTTCTCCCTTCCTAATTTTTATTTCTAAAGAACACATTGTTATGAGCAACAATGGATGGGTGAATACCGGGCAATTCTACATTGTTCTATATATTCAACCAGCAGCTGAACAGGTTCCTTTGAAAACGCTGATGAGACATGAGAACTGTTTTGTAGTAGTATGTAAGGTGGGAAATAAATGGATGGAAAGTGTAGAAGACACAAAACTGAATTGGAATGATTTTCAATTAACTGTTAATTGAAGTCTCTCAGTAGCATGTGATGAATCACTGACTTTGTCTGGAAGTTTAGTGCTTAGCTCTCTGCACCAAAAAAAATAAACAAGAGACGGGCAACTGATAAAAAAATCTTCCTCTGCAAATACCAAGAAAAGATTTAATTCTGTTTCCCCCATGTGATCTTTGTTTGCTCAAGTCACTGATCATCTTGCAAATGCCAGTTGTCTTACTCCTTTCTTTATTTGTGTGGCGGCAAGGGGGATGGGAAAAGGTAATTTTCTGCCTGCGGGAAAACATTCAAGGTGGGAAAAAATACTGGTCACTTGTGATCATTTGTCATCCTCAGCTCCTGAACAGGACATGTGGGTTGACAGTTTGTTAATTGAGCTTTCCCAACGAGGCATCGTAAAGTTTTACGCTGACAAAGCCTAGGCTCACTATTTATTCTGCATTAGAAAATGATCCACTCCACTTCTCAGTTGAGTACAACATGCTTTTTTTAAAAAATAATAAAGACCTAAAAAGATTTTGATTTTTGATATGGATAAAAGAATATTGTTCAGAACCAAAGCCCTAAACCAGACCACTTTCTCCCCTTGCTTTCAAACTAGATTTACAACTGCAGTTCAATGAATGAGACTTATACTGGGATTTTCAGCTTAAGGCTCAATTACTATGCTAAAAGCAGATATTACCATAGTGAGGCCAGATGCTGAAATACAGTGATTCTTCATCCTGATTATATTCACACTTTCTGGGGATGCTTACAAGTTGTAACCTAGCATTCGTGGAAATCAGAAAATTTAGTGTTACAGAGTTAGATACTCTCTTTTCCATGGTAGTCTCTGACCACTTGAAAATCTTGGGGTTCCTTGGAATTTGCTGTTTGGAGCACACAATTATCTTGTCAAAAATACTAAATTCTTGGAAATGCCTTGCATTCACTCTTCATTCATTTAAAATCGTTAGAATTACTAGTTTTGGCAATCCAAATAAAAGGAGACTATATGACAGCTAACCCTACAAGGTACCAATTCAAGTGAAACACATTTCTTGAGAGACATAAATCTACTTAGAATTCTTTTATATCATCTTCATTCTTTCATCTGTACATCACAGAGATTATAAGGCTGACCCATTTATAGGATTGACAATGACATTTTTTTTATCCCCATTAGAAAGAAATTGGGGCACAATCTTTGCACACGTATTAGGAGGTAAGACCTATTTTGCTCATTGTGGGAAAAGTGGCTTTGGTTATTGTTTTATACCAGGAAAATAATTACACGCATTCTACACATTTCCCATTCTTCCACAATATAGCTTTTGTTGAGTTTTTCATGTAATTGTGTAAAAAAGCAATGCATCGTGCTTGTCTGTAGAAAAGTAACATCAAGTCAATCTTACATTTTTCAAGACTTCACAAACAAAAGAGAGTCATTCTGTGAAGGAGATAGGTGGTTTCTAAATTTTAATGTGTGTGTGTGTGTATAAATAAAATAAAAATCATCCAGAATGGCAATCTTATCATGCAAATATGAATGGGAAAGCCACCACAGTAGTTCCATGTGTAGGTCTGGGCTTGCAATAATTAAGGAAATAAGCTAAGATTCCTTCCCTTTTGTCCACATAGTGTGAGATTTTCAGCAATTTAAGGGGGTAACCAGGGAGGAAGAAATCCATTCTTTGTATATCCCTGGTACACTGTGAAGCCAGAAAAGCTATCACATTAGTGCCCTCATGGAAAGGCTAATAAATAAGCAACATCCACTTCTCTTGCAATAAATCTATGCGACATTTCAAGACTTCCATTCTTTATTTTTTTAAAACAGAGGACTGGTATGTCAAACACCTATTCATTGGTATATCAATGTATAAGTCATCATAAAAACCAACTGATATTTGGATGAAGATGTTACAAACTGGCCTTTAAAGTCTTCACAACACTTATGGCTGAATCTATGCACCCGTCAAAATTTGAATGAACAAATCCATCACCTCCACAGATGAGAAAAGGTTTTGCGTGAAGAGTAATATGTCCTGGACTTCCAGAGAAAGCTTCTGTAACCTGTAATAAAATGCATACAAGAATGAGAAGCTACTAATTACAGTTCCTAAAATTCAGGTAAGAGGTATTTCAAGGAAATATATTAACTGTAAGTAATAGGTTCAGAATAACAGAGTTGGAGGGACCTTGGAGGTCTTCTAGTCCAACCCCCTGCTTAGGCAGGAAACCCTACACCACTTCAAACAAATAGTTATCTAATCTCTTCTTAAAAACTTCTAGTGTTGGAGCAATTACAACTTCTGGAGACAAGTTGTTCCATTGATTAATTGTTCTAACTGTCTGGAAATGTCTCCTTAGTTCTAAGTTGCTTCTCTCCTTGATTAGTTTCCACCCATTGCTTCTTGTTCTACCCTCAGATGCTTTGGAGAATAGTTTGATTCCCTCTTCTTTGTGGCAGCCACTGAGATATCGGAACACACGCCTCGAGTTCCCCTGGAAGGGGTGAAGAGAGGCGGGATATAAATCTAATAAATAAATAAACAAACACTGCTATCATGTCACCCCTAGTCCTTCTTTTCATAAGACGAGACATATCCAGTTCCAGCAACCACTCTTTATATGTTTTAGCCTCCAGTCCCCTAATCATCTTTGTTGCTCTTCTATGCACTCTTTCCAGAGTCTCAACATCTTTTTACATTGTGATGACCAAACTTGGATGTCCTTACCAGGGCATTATAAAGTGGTATTAACACTTCATGTGATCTTGATTCTATCCCTGTTTATGCAGCCTAGAACTGTGTTGGCTGTTTTGGCATCTACAGCACATTGCTGGCTCATATTTAAGTGATCGTCAACTACGGCTCCAAGATCCCTCTCACAGCCACCACTATTGAGCAAGGTACCACATATACTGTACATGTGCATTTTGTTTTTCTTGCCTAAATGTAGAGTTCCCCTCATCCAAATCATTGATAAATATGTTGATCAGAGTGTTTTCAGAATACTATGAAGATTTTGAAGGCGATCCCGCACAGTGCGCTTTTGACAGCCCATCGGGGAAGCGCATCCAGAAAGCGGGTAACCAGCGAACCGGGAGAAACCATCCCTGGTGAGGTAGTGACAAACTTAGTGAATAATGTCCTCCACCTAACTAGCCCACAAGGACAGAGTCACAGTGCAACAGACGGCTTACAAAATCTTCCTTCCCATTAGCCCTAGCTGTGGCCTGCAAGAGAAGGGATGGAAATACCTTTCTCAGCAGGATGTTGGTAATATTAAGCAGATACAGTGAGAAACTTCTGTATGTTTTTATAGTGATGAAACAAGATGAAACTTTGAATATCTTTACTGTAATAGCAACTTAATCAGCATCCCTTTCAAAAATCTATCTTTAAGATTTTCTTTGTCTCAAGAGCTGAGTTCCCCCAACAGGGTACAGAATACATTTGTGGGACAGGCAACAAAAGTTTGGCTTACTGGTTCCTAGTTGTAGTAACGGAAGAAACAATATTTGGTGAAAGTTTACCAACTGGAGAATGGGCTTTCTTCACTTCCAGAATCTCATGAACTCTTGTGCCGGGAAAACATTGACAAGGCTTTAGGACTTCACTAGTCTATTGGCCAAGCAAGCAGCAGAAGGCATGGCTTGGCCACTGAAACTCATTTAACCTTGGGAGGTGTGTTCTACAATGGTCTAACTTTGGCAGGAAGTTTTGTAATGGTCTTCAGCTGTTTTTCTTGGAGAACTAGTTATGCAAAATAGGTTAACTGCCTGAGCACCAGTGCTACCATGACTTGACTAACTTGACGGAATTAAGCATGACTGATTCCATTTGGGTTAAATTTGAAGGGGGAAAATTGTAATGATATGTAGTAATGACCTTGGGAGACCAGGTAAAGAGATACGGTCTAGGAAACAGTCAGATAAGAGAAAGCATAGTCCCAGTTGTATAGTGGGTGGAGCAAGAGGCTTGGGGTGGGGAAACTCTCCCTAAGTTATTGGGCTGCAAAAGTGACAGTAGAAGAATTGTATTTTCAGATTTGCAAAGTTGATATCAACCTTACCAGATAAATCAGACAGGAAACATGACCAGGTAAGCTAATTCTATTTTATTTTAAAGCTACGTTAACAAAATCTTACAAGTCTGAAAGTACTGTTCTCTTGCCATCACTTTTGTGGTGGTATTCAATTTTTTTTACTACCGGTTCTATGGGCGAGGCTTGGTGGGCGTGGCTATGCTGTCAGCCAATCAGAACTGGTATTTGCCAGTGTTGGGCAATCAGAGATGGTATTTGCCAGTGTTGGCCAATCAGAGATGGTATTTGCCAGTTCTCTGAACCAATCAAAATGATCACTACCGGTTCTCCGGAACCTGTTGGAACTGGCCTAATAAGTTTGGGGGGGGGGTTCTTTTTGAGCTCTTGCTCCACCCACTATGCAGTTGTGGGCTATGCTCTCCCTAGGTAACATCTCTTTGCCTGGTTTCCCAAGGTCATTCCTACATACCATTACATAAATTGATCTCTTTTTTGGTGTTCCCTCAATGAACTTAACTCCCTCACTGATCCAGGGAGCACAAATCTTGGTCTCTTACTTTGGTTCCGATGGATGTCAGAAAGTATTTTGTGAAGGTAATATCCAATTACATTACAACCTGATGAATTTTCCTGAATGTGTCAGCTGACTTCAATCTCTTCCAAGTCACTTATGAAAAAGCCATAGAGGGAAGTGAGTGCTTTTTAGAAAAATATAGGACCACGAGAACAATTTTGTAAGCCCAGAAATCTGTCTCCAGTTCTCCCTCCCCATTTGCTATATCCCTACTGTACAAACTTATACATTCAGCATTATTTAAGAAAGAAATTGGGGAGGAGGGAAGGGGAAGAAGCAATAGGAAGGAACAGTGGCAGCAAAGAACATGTTGCAATCCACAAGAAGGGGAAGTACAGAGCCCAAACTCAAAGGACGTACATCCTTTACTTTGTAACACGTTAAAAAAATGGTCTTAAATAATGAGAAATGGCACTGTCTTATTCCAAACAAAATAGACTTGACATGTTTTTTTCTTTGAATTAATTTTGCTGGGAAAGGAGGGGAGCAGACAGTTGGCCTGTTTATAAAAGGAAGAGTAAAGTATAAATAAAAAGGAACATAGACGGCCATTACTGCTGATGCAACTGGAAATTGCTGTTTACATGTTTACAGATATGGAATTTGGGCTTTTAAAGAGGACAGATCCACAGATTAATGTCAAAAGGGTAAAAGCGTTGACTATCTCTTATCAAAGGCACTGAAAGAGATCAAAGGAGTGATATGCAAATAGTTTATCTCTCACTAGGCGGATGCTTACCAAATAGTGGGAATGTTACAGAAATCTGTCCAGCAAAATTGACTGCAATTTATTTTTTCCTTTACATGTATCTTTTTTTTTTTTGCATACAGAGTTGCTTTGGGTTTCATTCATGTCAATATCACATTTTCCAAATTCAACATCCTAATTTCTTTAATTTTCCGTTAAACTTCCAAGTCTAAACATTACTCTGTTTATACAAAACATTTTACAAAACTTTTCTCCATTAGTCATTTCAGCCTCTATCTAGATACTTCAATTGTACCAACATTTCTACATCTAGAACATCTACATCTAGAACATTTCTACATCTATTGCTATCTATGTTGTAAACCGCCCAGAGTCCTTCGGGAATTGGGCGGTATAAAAATGTAATAATAAATAATAAATAAATCTTTATAAATCAAATTAATTCCAAATATTTGCTTCATTAAATCCAATATTTTTAGTTATTATTTATGGTCTTTTTCAACTTTTAATTTAAATGTTCTTATAGCAAAAATAAGATTTAATTCCAAACATTCTTTCTAAATAATATTTCACTCTTTAAATTAATTTAAATTAATTCAAATTAATTCTTTATAACATTTCTTATTCTGTAGTTATAATTAAGTTTAACTATTAACAAAAATTTAATCATTGGAAAATCATTCAAATCAATTCCATCTCATCATATTCATGTTAATAACCACCTCAATTTCATATTTATTCTAATTTTCTGTTTTAATCTCAATCTTAGTATATATCTTCATTTGTTATAGTTTAAACCTTCCCATTAATATAGAAACAAAATAATTTTTCATTGTTTAGATCAACATAATATCAGATATAATTATCTTGACTTCTATAACTTCTATCTTTTATTTGCTATATTCCAAAAGTTTTTATTACACAATTATTTCCCCTCTCTTCACACACCTACATTATGCAAGCCTTGAATATCTCCCCCCTACCCATCGTCCCTTTGAGGTAAAAAACCATTCTCTCATTCTGTTATCCTGTTTTTCTTTTCTATCTCTGTCTCCATTCCCGTCTTGTTGTTTCTTCTGCCATATATTTACCATATATATTTGAGCATAAGCAGAGTTTTTCAGCTCCCAAAAAGGGGCTAAAAAGTCACCCTCGGCTTATACTCGAGTCACCCACCATTTTTGCCCTTTGCGTGTCGCATTTTCCAACTGAAAATGTGTTGCTCCCGGATCGTGGTCTGCCTTGGTTAGGGGGCTTGCGGTGTGCAATCCTCTCCCCAGGCGATTCCAGGCCCGTCTGTGCTCTTGCTGATGGGGGGGAGGGGGAGAACAATGTCGTGTTTTCGGACAATTGTGACGCTGAGTGATTCCAACGGTATTAGAATCGCCCGAAAATGCGATGCTGCTTCCCCCCCAGGAGGCAAGAGCACAAACGGACCAGGAACCTTGAAGAGCCTCGGTGGCGCAGTGGTTAAATGCAGCACTGCAGTCTCTGCTGACTTGTTCAG
>JANHGC010004493.1:48085-61148 GCA_027560395.1 Boaedon fuliginosus | reverse complement strand
TCCCCAAGCTCCCTCTGAAACCCTATTGGGTCCATTAGGCGCCTGGGGCGGAACCACCTAGTCGGTCCCGCCTCCCTATGGGGTGGGGCGGATGTCAGGAAATCCAAATGGATAAGGGAGTGATCTGACCATGGCAAGGGTTCTACCGTTATATCCCCCAACCCCAGATCACGGAGCCAAAGCTCAGAGATAAAAACTAGATCAAGCGTGTGTGTCCCCCTGTGAGTTGGACCCTGAATTACTTGGGCTAGGTCCATAGTTGCCATGGAGGCCATGAACTCCTGCGCTGCATCCGAGGACTCGCTCAAGGATGGCAGGTTGAAGTCCCCAAGCACCATCAGCCTGGGGAACTCAACCGCCAGCCCCGCAACCTCCTCCAGCAGCACGGGCAGAGCTGATGCAACGCAGCTGGGAGGCAGGTACGTTAGCCACAGACTCACCTGAACCCCTAGGTCCAACTTCAAGAGAAGGGACTCACACCTCTCAATCTCAAGAGCAGTGCCTTCCCGAGGATGGAGCCCCTGACGCATAATTACCGCCACCCCACCTTTTTATTTATTTATTTATTAAATTTATACCCCGCCTCTCTTCCCCAATCAAGGGGAATGCGAGGCGGCTAACAACATAATTAAAACACAATAAAATACAGTAACATAAAAAGCATAAAGATAAAAAACATAAAGATAAAAAACTATTAAAACTATTAAAAACAATATATCAACAAGCATACAACCATTCATGCAGGGGAGTCATCATTTCCAAGTCCGCCGGCAGAGCCAGGTCTTCACGGCCCAGCAGGTGGCCAACAGACTAGGTACAGTCCGGATCTCTGCAGGGAGAGCGGGCTGGTGCAGGCACAGAGAAGGCCTTCGCCCAGGGGCCCACCAGCCGACATTGTTTAGCTGCCGGGACACGTAGGAGGCCGACTCTGTGAGATCTAACTGGGTGATCGGAGGCATGAGGTGGAAGAAGGCAGTCTCGAAGGTACCCCCCTCCTAACCCATGAAGGACTTTAAAAGTTGTCACTAGCACCTTAGATTGCACCTGGAAGACTATTGGGAGCCAGTGCAGCTCATGGAGGAGTGGTGTTATATGAGTGCACCAAGGTACACCCTTGATCACTCGTGCGGCTGCATTCTGAACCAATTAAAGCTTCCGAGTGCTCTTCAAGGGCAGCCCCATGTAGAGTGCATTACAGTAATCCAACCGAGAGGTGACAAGGGCATAAGTGACTGTAAGGAGAGCCTCCTCGTCCAGGAAGAGGCACAAGTGGTGCAAGAGGCGAACCTGTGCATAAGTTCCCCTGACCACAGCCACCAAATGATGCTCTAATTGTAGCTGTGGACCCAGGAGAACTCCCAAGTTGTGCACCCATTCTGAGGGGGTCAGTTCTGCCCTCCCAGCGTCAATGATGGAGAATCAACTGGACCACATGGAGGAAACATCCAAAGCCACTCAGTCTTGGGGTTGAGTCTGAGCCTGTTGGTACCCATCCAGTTGTGAGCAGTGGTGGTATTCAATTTTTTTACTACCGGTTCTGTGGGCGTGACTTGGTGGAAGTGGCTATGCTGTTGGCCAATCAGAGGTGGTATTTGCCAGTCTTCGAGAATCAGAGGTGGCATTTGCAGGTTCTCTGAATCAATCAAAATTATCGCTACTGGTTCTCGGAAACCTGTCAGAACTGGCTGAGTGCCACCTCTGGTTGTGACCCTTGCACAGGATACAGCAATAGCAGTAGCACTTAGAGTTATATACCGCTTCATAGTGCTTTTTCAATACTCTCTAAGTGGTTTAAAAAGCCAGCATATGGTGATATTGTAAATCTTCTGTATTATCTTGGCGTGGTATACTATTTAATTAATGTGTCTGCTTTCCATTTGTTTTGCTTTATTATTTCTTTGAAATTAATAACAACAAGAACCAAGAAGAAGCAACAAAAACCGACTGAATTTTAAGGCTTAGATTTTAAAAGGAATATCTTTCTATTTCTCATTCTAGTTCT
Organism: Boaedon fuliginosus; assembly: GCA_027560395.1. Taxonomy (NCBI): domain Eukaryota; kingdom Metazoa; phylum Chordata; class Lepidosauria; order Squamata; family Lamprophiidae; genus Boaedon; species Boaedon fuliginosus. Next base: position 59,146 of record JANHGC010004493.1, on the reverse strand, counting down.
GGATACAACTAGTTACATGTTGAACTCTGAATTATAGGAATTAAAAATATGTATTGTTATTCTATGAATATTATTCTAGCCAAATAACAAGGAATTAAGAAATTCCTTGAGAAATTCCCTGAGAATTAAGGAAAGAAATGTGAACCTTAATGGAGCCTATTGTTGCTGAACAATTGGCTGTGATGAGTATACCTCCAAGAAACATTTGGCCAATTATCTTTATCAGATCATTGTTATCAATACTCCCAGTCATCTGCTAATCAAGTCAAGGATGGTTTCCCACCTAATGGGCTAATCTATCTAACAGTCAAGTACTTTTGGGGGGGAGAAATTTTTCTTTTTTTGCTTCCCATACAAATACATTATTCGTTTTATTTGTGAGTCCATGTGTGTTTTAGTAAGTGATATCTAATCAATATTTGCTTGAGGGTTTGCTGCCAGTACTATAACTGCAGTTTCTCAAGTCCAACTATGAATCATTCATGCATCTACCTAGCTTTATTTTCCTGGGCAGGAAAAAGATGCCTATTCTAGGATACAGCTGTCATACCATTGTTGTTGTTAGTTGCAAAGTTGTGTCTGACCCATTGCAACCCCAAGGACAATGTTCCTCCAGGCCTTCCTATGCTCTACCATCCCCCAGAGTCCAATTAAGCTCGCACCGACTGCTTCAGTGACTCCATCCAGCCACCTCATTCTGTCGTCCCGTACTTCTTTTGCCCTCAATCGCTCCTAGCATTATTGTTCTGTCCCACACCCTAAAACCACAGATCAGGACCACTTTTAAACACACAGTGTTTTTATTGAGCAAAGAACTCCAAAAGTCTATTTTGCTTAAAAGCAAAGAAATAGTTCAACTGCCAGGAGCCCCTGGCGAGTTTCCAATATATTCCAGGCAAAATGTCAAGTGATAACTTACTCCCGGTAATTTTAGTCAAAGCACAAAACTCATTATGCAGAGCCAAACCCTAGGAACAGAAAATCCATGAACAACAACAAACCACAATACTCGACTCTCTCTTCACAATGATCAGTTGTTCTCTGCAGAGAACTGATCCCAACCACACCCACTTTAACTGCTATACCATGTGGTCAATTGCTGGTCAGCTGTAGCTCAACCTCTGCCCTTCCTACATTGCTGCTGTCTTCTGAGTAGCCTTCAAGTTCTGACATCACTCAGAGTCTCTTCCCCACTGCTGTTAGACACTGCCAGCTCCTGATAATCCGTGGAGGGACCAGCGTCTGCCATAGTGTCAACAGCCGACGTCTTCCTTCCCTCCGATTCTAACTCCATCTCTCCCTCGGAGTCAGAATCTTCTATCAATTGAGCAGCATGCTGCGGAGCAACAATAATTAAGCTCTTCTCCAGTCAGACCTTCCTTCTCAGGAGGTGATGCCATTAGATTCCTGTAAACTGGGGGTGTGTGTGCAAACTGTTTTCCCCAAAAAGAGTTGCTTCATATTCCAAAAGATCATTGCCTTTGTATCTGGAAGACTAAGCAGGTTTGCAATGATGGACCTGAGAGGAGGTTTCTCAAAACCTACAATGCAAAGGCGGATTTTAGCAAATAGCTGTAACAAAAACCATAAAAATGTATCCTGGAACTTGCAGGATTATAGTTCTTTTATTTTGAAACTATTTCATTATATGGTGGTCCACAGCTTGTGGGTTTGTTTCTGACGTTTTGTTATCAGGCTAGGTAACATCTTCAGCAGAATTTAGGGAACAGACATTGACAAGAATGTTGGTGTTCTTCTGCTAATAAAGGTTTTGTGTGGTCAATAGCCCTTATAAGCGGAAGAACAACACCAACATTCCCTAAATTCCGCTGAAGATATTACCTAGCCTGATAATGAAATGTTTAGAAACCAACCCACAAGCTTGGAGAACAAACATCCACCATTATCCTACACCCAAGCTACAGATATATGTCACTATTGCATATTTCAATGCACTATTGTTGCTACTTTGTCATATAGTTGTTTGTGGTGAGATTGTGTAATCTTCTTTCAGCAGCTAATCAGGTAGTCCCACTGTTACTTCAGTTTCTTTGCGGTGGTGCCATTTATTATTTATTGCTGTCTTCTCAACTGTGGCTTTATATGCATTTTTTCTTAAGGCTTGATCTTGTACAGCCAGAATCCATTTCTTTCTGGTTCTCAAGAAGAGTTTATTTTTATGTGAGGCAGCTCCAGTTTCTCTTGAAGACCAAGGGAATGTGGACTTAAAAAGCAGGAACCTGATTAATTTTCTATTCAGAGAGTGTCTACACCTGCACAGTTATTTCTATCTAAGTAGTTATTGGAATTAAAGGGAAGACATAACTATTTATTTATAGTATTTTGTGTATTTTCAGCAGTCCATCCAGATCAACTGGTAGACATTATTGAAATTTATTTTCCATGTGGAAAGATATCTGCTTAGAGAGAGGCTGCCCATTCTCCTCATTAAACAGACAGAAAAGCGCTGAAGAGAAAAGTATATCAATCAGATTGCTGTAGACAGGGAGAATGAATCCAAACTTCACCTACAATCAAATCAGATTGTTTTGCAAATTATATCTAACAATACATTAATAATGGTCGACAGAGAACAAAACAACCTATCATCTTTTTTTAAAAGACAACTCCACTGTGTATTGTACTATATATTTCATGATCTTTGTTGAAATGTGAATGGCTGCCAGGTGGAATCTGAAAAGAAACAAAACTGCCCCACAAATCCCTGTATGCTATTTAAGATGAAATGCTTCCCACATACTTTTGCAGTCTTTCCAATTTGAGTTTTCATGAAAGACCAGTGGGCACTCTGCTAAATTTGGCACCTATAACAGTGGATTATTTAAAGTCTAAATGTGATACATCAGATACAATCACCCATAGGGGCCTGTGTATTTAAAAGGAGACTGCTTAAATAAACATTCATGTACAACGTGAGGTCAAAGGCGTTTAGAAGAAAGAGCAATGCTAGTTGAGACTTTGGAGTGCTACCCAGATGTGACCAGGAGAACCTAATTAAACATTTGGATATGCTTAGGCTAGCACTGCTAGCAGCTTGTGCATCAGCAGTACCTCTAGCAGTCTAGCTGATTAGATAATCTCCAACTTTCAACATGCAACAATTTCAATATAGAAGTGACTTTAAAAGGACATTTTGACATAAAAACATCTGTAAACTCTGATAAGAAAAGCAGAAAAACTAGCTGACCATTCAATAGTGAGTCTGACCGAAGGATCTTACATTAGGAATGATTTTATTAGTATTATTAATTTAATTAATAAAGGATCCCTTTAATAAACAGAGAATATGGAGCTTTAGTTATGAGCTAATTGCTATGGATGTGATTACACCAATTCAAGTAGATATTTTAGGCATGTTATGTATTCATGTTCTGACAAACTTACAATATTACACAATGTTAAGATGCTCTAGAACATCCCAAGTTTGGTAAGTAAAGTAGAGCCAAAGCAAGGGATATCATTTCATGTCCGCCTAAGAGATATAATTTCTTATCAGCTCTGGATAATAAAACTGAACATTCGATTTGTGGAGAACAATCCATCTTAGATACCTCTATTCCTAGGCCTATAACAAAGCACTTTCTTTTCTTCCATTGGCACAATTATAGTGTGATTATTAGTACTTCAGCACATTGGATAGCTGCTTCAATTATTTTCGAAGTGGAAAACGTACAGTTGTTTAAAACTGGAAATGCTCCAAATAATGATTTTGTCGTACCTAAAGTAATTAAACTGAAACTGGTGGGGACCCTTGTTGGCCTTTCTATTTACATTTATTGATCAAGTAAGGCAGATCCCTATACCTGGGAGATAACAATAATACAGTAGTATTGTTTACAGCAAAGAGAATAAGGAAAACCGAGCTAACTATAAACCTCCGAATTTATATGAAAATATTTAGCTACCAGCTCAGCTGGAAACTGGAAAAAACAATTAGGAGATGAATAAGCTAGCTTTAGAGAATATTGCTCCCATTTTTGGTACTATACCATCTTATCATACATCTTTGTTGCAACAGCATTTTTTTCTGGAAGCAGGTACATAATTTAAAATCAACTATGTAGTATTCTTAAATTTTAAAGTTGCTTTTGATTCTATACTTACAATAATTCTGTGAGATAAGCTCAGATATATTACCATGGATGGCTAACTTTTTTAGCTGATGCAAAACTCCAATTCCTGATAATTATATTTAACTAGCTAACTACCTGGCTTCCCCCAGGTATAGTCGTCCTGCCACTGTCTCCTCTGTCGCCACTCCCGCCACCTCCATCTCCACCCCTGAAGCTGTGCCTGCCCTCCTCCCCTTGCAGCCTCGCAAGACGCCTCCATGCCGTTGCCCAGCCTGCCCACCTCCCCTTTGCAGCCTCACCTGCGTCATACATCATTGCTCGGCCCCCGTCAGCCCAATCCCATCCTTCTGTCGCTATCTCCTTCTGACGGCCACTGCCTCCATGTGCAGTACAGGTGAAAAATATCTGGCGCCCCTTGTGGACAACTGTGAAGACATCGGCAGTATCACCACTGTGAAGGAGTCACCACTCTTTTTAGGGGGCAAAGACCCCCCAATGGTATGTCTGACCCCCCCCCCACAGTGTTTGTTGCCAGAGGGTAAGGTAGTTGTGTGGCAAATTTGGTAAAAATTGGTCCAGCCATTGAAGAGTATAAATGGCACATACATACATGCATACAGACAGACAGACAGACAGTCAGACACACACACACATACTGCTGCTTTATATATATAGATAACAATAGTGAGCTTTTGAATGAGACATACATACATAAGAACACACACACACACACACACACACACACACACACAAAACCACAACCACAATGTCAAGCACAGGAAATCAGGAGCCAAGTTCGTTCAAATGAATACAGGTATATTACATGCTAACACTCTCTACAAGTATCTGAACCATTAACGCTTAAAGCAAATTGATGGTAGGTAAGATGAATTCAAGGAGGGCTGGACTTAGATCTCTTGAGGGTGCAAAGGGACTCGAGACTGGAGACACACTTGATCCCTCCCTCAGGCTCAGCCTAGTCATCTCCTACACACAAAATATCAAGGTCTACAAATAAAATGATCTCTGATAATGGATGAATGCTGAAATTAAACACAAAATTCCTAATATTTTTATACAGAAGCAAACTATATGAGGTATAAAACCACAGAGAAAACAGAATTCAAAACCTGTGACAACTGTCTGCTATATAGTATACTAAATGTTCCTCAGTTTCAATTACCTGGATTCTTCCAGCCTCTTAGAAAATTTCATTCATGCACAAAAAACTTTTGGAAAGTTAAGAGTCCTGTTCCTTACCAATGTTTCTATAATAGTCTGTCTTGAATTCCACGCATTAAAAAAAGTCATTTTCTATTTTCAAAAAAGGGAGCGGGTGGTATATACTGACAAAGATCTGTAACTTATATGAGGGATCTTTACTCTAAATCTGAACCTGCAGTTTGATATGAACATTATCTTCACAGCAATTTATACAATTGTTGAATGATATGCAAAGATTTTGTGAATTTTGGGGGGAAAAGATGAATGAATGCAACCCAGAAAAGATATTTTTCCTATTTTCTGGTAGTGTCAAGAGTAGAATGCTGCATGCAGAGGTTGTTGAAGAAAAGGAACTCGGGCGGGGGGGGGGAAGGAAACAAAGAATAAAAGTACAAGGTAAGGAAGAAACAATTTGAATCTTTTTATTAGAAGATCTAATAAATCTTTTTATTATTTTATCTTTTTATTATTTATTATAAATAGTTGTGTTAGAAAAAGGAGTGAAAATTGCAACTATTACATAAGTGTGAAAAACTAGAGCTAATTAATAAATCTATCAGTCTCAGTATAAACTTTTCACAATATGGGATAACAGAAATTTCAAGGTACACTTCTGCTTGTAAAAAAAGTGGTGGCATTATGTAGTTTATAAGAAAAACAAATATTTATTGAAGAAAAAGTATGTAAGTGTGTGCTTCCATCCACTTTATTATACAAAAGGAAGAGGGAAGCAAAGCAATTTTAATGCACCAAGAATGAGTTTCTATGAAATGTACATGGTAAAACAAGAATTATTGTATTTTATCCTATAACTGTATTTAATCCTACTCTCATTTTAAATAGTTTGTTTGGAATTTTATTGATAATATGTATTTGAACCTGTAGTTGATATGGCCTATAGGCTAATCAATAATTACATATATATATATAAGAAGAGATAAATTTAAGAACGAATGATGAATAGATGTGCATCAAATCTCAAACTGAGTGACAAGTAATAAACATACTGAGGTGCTTTTATCACATAGATACAAAAAGAAGATGAAGAAGTGAATAAGCTGAAACAAAAACAGAGAAAATCCTAATTTAATGGATTTAATGAGATTCTCAAAAGAAAATGATGGATCTTTTTTCTTCTCTCATGATTCTAATTTATTTTGCCCACTGTTCCTTCTCATTATCTGAAATTTGAATAATATTTCTTAACCTGTAAGGGAATTGGTATGTGTCATAAACTTGGATCACTAAACTGACAAATTTTGTAAGAAGTTGTGGTCTTCTTGTCTCTTGTGTAACAGGAAAACAAGTTTAAAAAAAAGAGCTGCTCAAAGAATCAAGGATATAGAAGCACAAAATGAAACAGCTATCCTTAGTAAGGCTGGTAAAGTAAAATGGCTAAGAAAGTATAAATGCACTTTTCAAATACAGTTATTTAAAGTTACAATTGCCAAAACATCTTGGGAGATATTTATGAGAGCAACATTCGAACAGCTTGACACAATGGTCAGATATGGGAGATTCCATTCTATAACCTATAATGGACGTTTCTGCATTTGTGGAGTGGCGTAGGTAGAAGACCTAGCTCACATCCTATTTAACTGTTGCCTATATAAGAAGGTGATTAACAGGTACCTTGGCCCATATACTAAATGAATGACCCATTAAAACAACTTACCTTATGTGTGGCCAGAATTTGAAAACAAAATTTAACACAGCACAGTACCTGAGCAAAATGGTTCGGTTCAGATCAGCATACATGGGATTGAATGGAGTAGAAATCATATTTTAAATCATATTTTATACCAATCTCATTTTAAATTTTTATTGGATTTTAGCAATAATTTGTGTTTGGAACTCTGCACTTTGATATGGCCTATGGGCTAATTAATAAACTATGTATGTATGTGTGGTAAACATGATTTTTCATAATGATCTGATATTAAAAAAAAGGTATCATTCCAAACCTTGTCAAGTTAGTATATACAGAAATTAGCCCAGATAATTTTATATGATGTATAAGCAAGCAGCAATTCTAATACTTTGGCTATTAAACAGGAAGATGCTTTTTAATGAATTAAAAACACCTGTTCCATTTCATTCAAATCATATACTTAAAAACAAACAAACAGAACCATCTTCATTTCAGCTCACTTCAATGGAAACAAGTGGAATCACAAATGGCAAGAAGTTCCCATAAATGATCTGACCCAGTAAATATCTAATACGCTCTTGTGCTGTCCAAAAACTAGGTATAAGGCAGCCAACTAGCCAGAGACCCAGATGGTACAGTTGTAATATAAACTCTGAAACTTGGCATTTATACCTTGCAGCTGCTATGCCCACCTCATTTGCAGCCATAAATGCTAGTTCTTATGCTAGATTGTCTAGATCAGGTCAAATGGAGCACATTTTTCACCCAACTAGTGGAAGATAATACAGCCAAATTAAATGGTAAGTGACAAATGCATCATACGTTCATTGCCGGAAACCATTAACATTATATAATCTAGACAGTTTGTTTTTAGCAGTTTTTAGAATAGGAAAGCTACTTTCCATTCAAAATTTTATATTAAAATGAAATAATAGACCAAATAGAGTAAGAACTATAGCAAATGATTTGAATCCAATTTGAAAAATATTATTCACATAATTATTGTAGTAATATAGTTTAAAAAATGATTTATAGTTGGACCCCCAAAACAACTCAATTAAAATTAATCATATTCTTATTGTTACAATAATTTGAAATATATGACTTTATGTAATTAATGTAGCAGTATAGTTTAAAAAATGATTTATAATTGGACTCCCAAAACAACTCAATTAAAATTAATCATGATATTGTTATAAGGAAAAAAACCAACACTGTCATTAATCTGTTGTAACTACTGAAAAGTGAAATAGGCATGAAAACGTAATTTAAAAATAGTGAATTAAAGTATGATGGTGCTGTATCCTTCACAAATTCAGTCTCTAAGTTTTGGATTACAACACTACATCCTATGTAAACACCTAAGTAGGCAGAAATGGACAAGTCCAATAGTTTTTTATAAACAGAAAAGTTAGTAATTGCTAGTAAATTTCCTTTAATGTTTCTTTTCAAATATCTGAGCTGTCTATCCAACCAGCCAACCAGCCAGCCATCCTTTTTGTGATTGAACAAAATATTAATTAAAATATAGACAAACCTATTATTTGATGAGAATCTGCATACTTTTGATACCTAGTTTTGTTACCCAGTTTGGTAATGAAACATCTGCAAGAAAACAACCAAGCTCAGAGAGCACCAAAAATCCCACAATTCAGCCCTGAATTATTCTCTTCTATGGAGTTTATATTTTTAGATTAGTATCAGAACTAATAGTTATCATAGTGACAGATTTTCCACTTATGTTTTTATTTATTAGTATGAGTGTTTCATAAAGTTAGTCATGCATGTTAATATGACTAATATTTAATCAATCAAAATATTAAATCAATCAAAATATTCTATTTCATGTAGATATGATGCAGGAAATGTCTAGCATCTCTTTCAGGCACAAATAGTGATAAAAGGATGGGATTATAATTTCTAAATTTCTGACAGCCCTCAAAACATGATTTTGGTCAATGAGCTTGGCAATCCCACAATAGTGACTGTATGATGGTTAACTGACACACACTATATATGCTTGCTACAATTTTTATACATGTATGTATTTATTTTTTACATGGTTTTCACATTAATTTGTGGGGTTTTTTAATGTATTTTGACTTTCAATGTATTATAGAAGTGAGATGGAAAGCTAAACAAATATGACCATAATTATGTGCGCTATTTGAATCATGCAAATGATTAATATATCCAGAATCCTTGTATTAAGCTTTTCTGGTCTGTCTTTTCAAAAGGAATTTTAGCTATATTTGTACATTGTTCTAAACTATGTGATTTGTTCAGTTTTGAACAAATGCCAGTAACTGTGATAAGCAATCCATTGTTTATGGTTAGTGCTGTGTGTGAACTGGTTCACTTTGATTAAAATTAGAGTTTATCTCCTCTATTTAATATTCATGTTTTCCTCTAAATCATTCTTTCACAAGGAGAGTTTGTTTCAAAACTTCACTGACCTACCATGTTCCCTAAGAACTGTCAAATTCAATTCTTTGTTTCAATCTGTGTGTTTACGCATGTGTGTACACATATACATGCCTATATACACACATTATACTGTCTTTTTTATCTGCCTTTCATATACAAACAGCAATGTAGCATTTCTGTGGTTAAATGTTTACAAAAAAAAGAATAAAGAAAATTTCTACCAAACTGTAATTATTAAATAACTCATTAAGTTAAATCATATTGTATGTCATAGATTGTCATTCATGATCAGCAGCTGGAATCTTTAAAACAGTTATCTAATTTATGAATTCCTTCTTTGGAATATAACAAAACTAGTTCAGATAATATGATCAATTGGAGTCAAGGAAATGCTATAATGTTGGAGAAATCTATAGTGCAGAAAATAGATTTTCTTTGTTCAAGCATGCTTGATGTCATTGCTGCTTCATGAAAAATATTGAACTGCACTATTTTTTCCGGTTTTGTCTGCTTTGACTCTTCTTTTTGACATCTTAGATACTATTACCATAAATATTTATTTCTTGTGTAAAAAAAGGCCATGTTTCCAGATACTGGATAAGTTGCCTGTAGGAAGGAAAGACAAATAGTGTTTTAAAGCAAAGCATAGCCATCTGCTATGTTAATGCATGATTGGCTAAAATAACATGGCAGCAAAGAACCATATGGTTATTTTACTTTACTTTTGACCACTGGCAGATCCTCAGTGTGTGCAAAAAAACTTTATAAACAATATAAGCACCAACACCTGTATTAGCAATATTTGTACTATATATTTAAAAGTTTAATATTTTAAAATTAAAGGATTTATCAGAAATATATTTTTAGAGATTTAAGAAATTTAATATTCTTTGTATTAAAAGATTTCAAATTTGAAAAAAGTATATCCAAAAGAAAATGAATCTTTGAATGATTCAGTATTTGCTAAAAATTGAGGGAAGGCACAAACAATAAATGTTGGTACTAGAAGCTTGGATTTTTTTTGCTAAATGGGAGTGTTTCCCATGAGTGATCTGAGAATAGGTACCACTTTATAAAGTTTATAACTTGAGGCAAAACTGAGGTAGAATTATTGTTATATTGATAAGTGGAAATAGCCTTACAAGTGGATCTGTTATGAGCTTTTCAATCTCTGACAACATTGCTCCTTTACATTTAAATATTGTTGGATATTATTTCAACAGTATACACATTTTTAAGAAAAGCACATTGTCATTACTGTAATGATAAACAGAAAATATACCTAAGAGTACAGCTTTAAAAGCTAAATTAGGCAAAAAATGAAATGCTTTATTTATGTGTATATATTATTTATCATAATTGCCTTTCAAGTTTTTTTTTTAAAAAAGTGGAAAAGTTTATGTCAAATTTCATAAGAAAGAAATAAGCTCATGACAAGCATTAAGAGCTCTTGCAGGAAGAATCTAAGACAGCCCTCCTCTGAATGAACTGCTCCTGCTTTAGAATGGTCAAGATATGGTTTATTGTTTCATGGCTGAATTAATCTTATCTGCCATACTCCCAAACTGCTTTTTATGCTTGTGAAGGAGTTTATCAACTTCATGTCCTGTTTTAAATGAAACAAACATTGGTCATTCCATTAGAAGGCATTGGAAAGTAGATCTT
>JANHGC010004493.1:30898-45972 GCA_027560395.1 Boaedon fuliginosus | reverse complement strand
ATTAACAAAATATTAGAATGTGCAGAGATGAATAGATTAACATTAATGATCAAGGAAAAGGACGATAGTGAATATTTCAAGATATGGCAGGTGTTTTATAGATGGATGCAAGAAAGATATTGAAATATATAAAAGAAAGGAGATAAAAGAATGATAAAGAACAGATATGAAGTTTATATTTATATATGATTATAGTATTGCTCTTTTTATTTTAAAGTTATAAAATACCTTAAGTATAAAGGAATAAATTGTTAGTGATCATTAAGATATGTTGATGTAAGATCTTATGTAACACGATGTTCAATGTTTGAAGATGCTTTTTAATATGTAAACAAATAAAAAAAATTTCAAAATATATATATATATACTCATGTTGTTTCTGAAATTGTATTATATGTTATGCTGATGTAGCTACTGGAATGTGATTCCAATTTTGGTGTAGTAAAATAATTTTAATACGGTATTGTTCATATATCTTTATTTTAAAAAATAAATGCTGAATTTTCAATCACATATTTCTGTGTTGATTTTAGGTCATGTAGAATTTCAGATATTTAATTTTCAAATTACTCTCTTTATATTGGTTGATCAAAAAACACATATCTATAGTAGCCAACTATATTTAAAGTATCTTGCTATACAGAGAACAAGATAACCTTGAAAAAGATTGGAAGAATGGCTATATAAATATAAGTTTATCAGGAAGGAAAGAAATAAAATTTCTCTACACTGAGTCTGTTTATCATAAGAGAAGAAAGAAAAGCTCTGCCAGGCTTTCAATTTTCTGTTATTATACACTATAACAATAAAGTAAAATTTCAATGGTTCTTATGGCATTAGTTTCCTAGCTTGATTTATTTCAAAAGACTGACATTTTCAACTTTGTATGCTATCTCTCAATCTCTAGCTCTAAATTTAAATGATGAAAAAATAAAGAAACATGCAGGTTCCCTATGGATATCTATTCCTACAGATGCTTATAAAATGGTGTACAGGAACTGTAGTTCTCAAGTTATTGTTGTTCAGAAAACTGTTAAAAGTTACAACTGTGCTGAACTAAGGGACTTAAAACTAATCCTCAAAGTTCCAGATGTTGTGCAGACCCATGATAATGTGAACAAAATTCAGGCACTTTGCAACCAGTTCAAACTTATGATGGGTTGCAGCTTCCCATGGTCATATGCTCACCATTTGAGATATTTCCTTCCAGCTTCTCATAAGCAAAGTCAACAGGGAAGCTGGCAGAGAAGGTTATAATTCATCTGGGTAAGTCTCACTCATTCCCCAGCCTTTATCTGCTTACATATGCTATGTCTCCTTTCCCTTTTTGTTGCATTCACCCCACAATTTACTTCCTGGACTCCCTACTCCACACATACATGCACACACTCATAGTACCCTCGTTCCTGGGGTACCTGCACTTACGTACATGCACTCAATGTTCTTTCCTTAGGATGCCTGAGTTGCACACAAGCACAGCCCCAGAAGTGTCCTTCTTCACATGCTCCTTATATTTGCACACATGCACATGCTTTCTACCCTCTTTACGCAGCTTCTCTGAGCTCACACATACTCTCTTTCTCTGGCCTTCCTGTACTCATAGACATGTACACACACACACACCAGAACCCTCCTTCCCAATACTTCATGTGTTGCACACAAGCACACAATTATCCCATGACCTTATTATCCATCCTTCCTGAGCTCACACCATTCCTATTGCATCACAGCACCCCTCCCCTAACTCATTACAACAACCCAACAATCCAGATTGCCATTGCTAAATCATACAGTCTTATGATATTCTGCTTAGTAACTTTATAAGATTTAGCATGCTGCTCTAAGATGATTCTGTCCATGCTAAACTAGTTTCTTTGGAATACTGACATCAGATAATACAAAATATGGACTATAATCATACATATAATCATACTCTAGCAAGACGATCTAACATCAACATGGTGCAGGATACCAGAACTATTAATATCAGGTTACTTTTCAGTTGTAGCTCAGACTTACATGAGATATTTTCTTTAAAGAGAGAGAGAGGGAGGGAGAGAGAGAGGGAGAGAGGAAGAGAGAGAAAGGGATATAAATAGCAATATCAAAGGCATTAAGTCAGGAAAACAAACTTCTTGAATACAAAGAATTACATATTTCTTGCCAAAATAAAAAGGATTTACTGAAATGGAGACAGACAAATTAATCAATTCAAACAATGTTATCAATGAAATTTCTTATAAAGCACTTTAAATTATCCTTTCTTCAATGTTTTATTTTTTTGTAAAAAAAAATCAGAAAAAGTTATCATGCAAATATGTATAAAACCTACATAAACACACACACACACACACACACACACACACACTGTGTTTCTCCAAAAAGAAGGACGGGACTTGTTTTCTTTTGAACCCTGAAAAAATGGTTAGACCTTCTTTTTGGAGGATTCTAATTACTGACTCGCCTCGCGGCAGTGGCACCGACAGCCCCGCCAAGCAGGAACCCGCTGCTGGCCCATTTCTTCTGCCACTGCTGGCCGCCACTCACACGCATCCCCTAGCTTCTGTTTTGCCTTCAGATGCACGCCGGAACAAAGCACTGGATCCAACTGTCATGCCACCACTGCGACATAAGCCAATAATCTGTGAAATGGATGCCAGAGTGAAGCGTGCGAGTGCCAGCAAGCAGCCGCAGAAGCAACCACAGAAGGCGAGGCAGGTGTCGGGGGTGTGTAATATAAATGTATTGCTAATGTAATTCCCCTTGACCGGGGAAGAGAGGCAGGGTATAAATCGAATTAAATAAATAAATAATATTATAACTATCATTCTTTTTTAACCTATTGTATTTAACCTACTCTATTTTGTATAAATGAGTTCCATATTTCACTACACTAGTCTATACAAATACTATGTCTATAGGCAATCCATACATAGATGGCAAGATCTTCAATCCATTGAGTGAATGGGGCCATACATTTATCTTTTCAATATTTTAGTAGCCATAATAAAGGCACAGAGAATCCATTTACATTTTCAAATTGTCAAATTCCATGTAATTTTCTTCTTTGACAGAATGAGCATTGGAATATTTTAAAGAATTCTATTGCCTGAATTTGTGTGGGTTTTTTAAAAAAAAAATCAAAGGAAGCAGGAATGGAATTTCTACTTTAGTGTTTCACTTAGTAACTATTAAAATTGGCATTCCCATACTAAACTGAAATATGCCTGCCAAGAGTCTTATTATGTTAGTACCCCACAGCTATCTAAGCAAGCTGCCAGAAAAGGCTCTAATACATTTGATTAGTTTCAGTCCTTCATTTTTAACAAGTCATCACCTTTTTAACAGCCTATGATACCCCCTAGTTGAAATCAATGCAACTATACCAATTCACAATGTGCTGGATTAATGATGAAAAATGTGTCGTCAGTTTTGGGGCCTTAGGACATTTATCACCCAATGGGACTGCCAAGTGGTGGGCTGCCATCATCTCATCAGAACAATACCTGTTCTGCTTTGTATAGATAGGATTCTCTTTATAATTCCAAATTAATGAGGCCTGCTGGGTAAGATGTATATGACTACAAGAGCACACTTCTTCTGCTTCTCACACAGTTACATTTATACATTTATTTTTTTAAAGTGAAACACGTATTATTTATCACTTTTCATTGCAATACTACAGGTTTTTAAGAACCAGTATGGAATATAATTCTGGTTTTTAAAAAATATGCAGAGCTGGGAGGAGAAACATACATATTTCAATAAGTCATTATGGCTGTGTACATTTGACAAGTAATTGGAAGAAGTGCTTTGGATGTTTTTATGAGTATAGCGTCTCTCTGCTCTTCATTAAAGCAGCCCAAATTTATTCTAGCTTCTGACTAAGCTAGAAAAAAAGGTGTCATTGCATTTATGTGCTATTTTAATGAAAGGAGGTAGTTGCCAAAACACTCCTCCCAAATTATTACAAATCAAGATAGGCCTTATTTTCAGGATAGGTCTTATTTTTGAGGAAACTCTGTATTAATAATACTTCTTATGAGAGGATTTCATAATAAGCATACATGTTTTATTGTTATACTAATTCCCCTAATAACATGAGAGACATTATTGCTGATGTATGCTAGGCAATTTAGAAAGACAAAGAATATCAAAAGAAAGTTGTTATGTGCTTCATTATTATAGAAAGTGCTTTGATTATGTCAATCACGTCACACTATAGAATGTCCTCAGAAAAATAGGAATTCCAGAATTTCTCATTGTCCTTCACTCAGCCTTACCAGGTAGATCAGATATGAAACACAACAGATATAACTACTACTATAACTATTCTATTATTAAGCCACATTATGAAATCTTGCACATCTGGACATAGAATTCTCTCACTGCCTCCTTTATAGTCTTCAAAACTAGAGAAGATCCTTCAGAATCTCTTTGTCTGTCCAGTATTTACCTGTAGCTATGCCCTCTCCTATCTGACCATTTCTAGGCAGCATCTCTTTACCCCCATCTTTCACGGTCTTTACCATTGCACTTTGTAAGAAACTTGTATACAAGTTTCCTTCCTCAGGAAGTCACAGGATGGACAGAACATGTGAAACAAACTGCCTCCAGGCTGTAAAGGAATACAACAGAGCTGTATATTTTCACCTTATTTATTTAACCTGTATGCTAAAGATATTTTAAGGGAAGCTGGACTGGAAGAAGAATGTGGTTTAAAATTGAATTAAGAAACACCAGTAACTTGCACTAATCACAGAAACCAGACATTATCCTGATAGATGAAAATGTAAAGGAACTAGAAGCTCTAATACTAAAAATCAAAGAGCACAGTAAAAAAATGTACTAAAACTAAATCTCAAGAAGACCAAGCTAATGACAACCAGTGGAACAACCAGCCTTAGAATTAGTAATGAAGGTACTGAATGGATAAATAACTTCTGATTTTAGGATAAGTATTATGAACACTACTACTACAACTTTACCAACAATAAAGAAACAAGCAGTCAAGAAATGTTCCATATACTAGCACTACTAGTAGGATAGCCATGAAGGCTTGGGGGGAGGGGGGGAATGAATTATGTGATGTCTTAATACCTGCAAAGATCAGAGTCATGATAGCCCTAGCATTTCCTCTGGAAATGAAAATAGGGTTTTGAAGGAGCAGGGTAGGATGAGTATTGAAGTTCTGAACTCTGATGTTGGAAAAAAACTCCTGAGAATATTATGGACAGTCAAAAGCAAACAAATAAATGAATGGGTCATCAAACAAATTAACCTCACTCAAGACCTGGCATTTGGTCAAGATTCATGGACACATTATGCCAATGGCTCTCTGGAAAAGCATCTAATGCTGGAAAGGTAGAAGGCAAGAAAAGAAATGAATGAACAGAACAAGGTAGATGGAATCAGTTACAGTAACAATGGACATAATGTTGGAAGAGCTGAAAGACCAGATTAGGACAGAGCATCATAGCAAAAACCCATGTGGTCACCATCAGTTGAAAACAATTTGATGGCACATAATCAATCAATCCTACTCTTTGTTGTAGGGGAGGGTCTTTTATATTATGTTGAAGTTAAAAGCTGTGCTGGATTTATACCACCAGAAAGTATACCAGAAAGGTCACCCAAACCAGAGAAGTCTTAACAAAGGAGCCAGACTAAGAGTATTCACAAACCCATTAAACATGATGAGACAACAGAAAAAGAAACCCATACCAGATTGATCTTCACCTGGCTTAACAGGGATTGCAGTAGTTATTATCACTGGGCAGTTGTTGAAAAGTAAATTAGGGGTTGGAGAAAGATTTGGTGACCTGCTCAACATAAAACTCAGCAAGAAAATTTTATGGAAAGGATCTCAAATACATTAGATAGGGTGTCCAATGATAGGACAACAGGAAACCCAGTTGCTGAGGCAACTACTGGTGTAAGCAAAAGTCTATATTGTACAGAGATAGATCGGATAGCCACATGGAGTGTCAAAGGGAATGAGTCAGGTTAAATTAGATATTGTCAAACAAGAGCCAATTAGGTTAGAAATTGATCTCCTTGATGTCAGTAAAGTACACTGATTGGACAATGGCTTTTTCCAGTCTGAGGATTTCAGTGTATATTATACAGAACATGATATCAGGAAGACAAATGGAGTGATATTTATTGTAAGCAAGAAACTTGCTAGAGCAATAGAAAGCTTTTCAACTGTCAACAACCGAATTATGACCATCATAATTTGTGCCAAAGCCTCAACATCAGAGTTATCCAAGTCTATGCTGCTACAACAGAGCTTGAAATAGAGAGCTTTTATGCCATGGTACAAGAAACTCTGAAACAAGTGTCCAGAAAAGACATTGTTTACATCCTGGGCGACTTTAATGCAAAAGTGATAGCAAAGCTGACAGTTCTGGTCATTAGCTGAGGAGACTTCCTGCTGACTTCCCACAATCAGGTTAATGGGGAGAACATCAGGAAGTTGCAAGCCCCAGCGCTGCCAGGGAGGGAGGGAGAAGGTGCATGGGAATGTTGAGCAGGGTATGCAGAACTGCTTGGATTGCCTAGAGACAAGAGACTTCTGAAAACCATTCCACTTTGGGACTACAAATCTTCTTGGCTGAAAATCTTACTTAGATTTTGACATGGAGAGACTTGCCTCTCTGCTTTGAAGTTGAAACCCCTCTATTATAGGGGTGTCAAACTCAAGGCCTGGGGCCTGGATCCAGCCTGGGGGGGTGCTTAGATCTGGCCTGTGGGGCTACGCTGAAAACAGCAGAAGACCAGCCTGCAGTGCCACAGCCAGTGAAAATTGAGCTCAGGAGGTCTGCGGGTGACCTTTCCAAACTCTGTTTTCGCTGGCAGAGGGTTTCAGGATAGTGTTGCAGGTGAAAATTGAGCTCAGGAGGCCATTTTCGTTGGTAGAGTGTTCAGGTTACCACAGGTGCGCCTGACATCAGTGACATTGAGCTGACCATGTCCATCCTGGCCACACCCACCCTGTCTCCCAGAGGTCAAACACAACCCTGATAGATCCCTCAATGAAATCGAGTTTGACACTCCTGCTCTACTACTTAAAATCCGGCTTGGATTTTGTCATAGATCTTTTTCAGCTATCCCTCACAGGCTAGAGGAAGTCCTCCCAACAGACTGCAGTGACTTGCAACCTTCCTGCCTGCTTCCCCGTTGAACAGGATTGTGGGGCATTTTAACAACCAGTCCTTTTCTTTTTGAAATAGTTTTAAATATAGATGATAGAAATAGAATTATAATTGTATAAAGCTCTAGAAATATCTGAATGGAGACAATAAGCTGTTTTAACATTTTTAAAATTGTGAAAAATAATAAAAAAAATTACTAAAAAAAAACACAACCAGTCCTAAGTGTGAATGGATTGCAAGAACATGACCATGAGGGCATTGCAACAACTGTAATTTTGGCCAAGAGTGGTAAATCCTGTGGTTCAGCACCACTGCAACTTCTAAGGGCCACTGAACAAATGATTATAAATCTAGAGGAACATACCTGAAGTTTGATAGGAATATAATGGAAAGTTATGACAGCATTTAACAATTTGTCATAGAATAATTTGGGAAAAAATTCATCTCTGTGGTATGTAAGATAATTATAATATGGTCTCCATGTGATGATGGTTGTCTAATAAGTATGTGGTTTATAAGAAATAATTAAAACCAGAATAAATTTTAAAATGTTGAAGGCTGTAAATGTCTATAGAGATAACACAATGATAATATTTTTCCTTCTTCCTGAAACAGCAATCTGTACATGCAAGTCCCAACCCTCCAATATTATTTTATTGATTTTAGTTATTTTTAAAAATATATGGTCATCCATCTTAGGACACAACTCTGAATGCTCATAACAACTTATGAAAGGGTGCCAATACTTCCTGATAGAATTGCACCATAAAAATTATGTATCCTGAAAAGAGAGGAATATATGAGGTAAAGATTTATATTTCATATAATCCCGAAGCAAAATGGCTTCACATAAACTTGACAAGTATGTGGCAAATGCTTGAGAAATGCAGAAACTGCAATTTATCTTCTATATTATTTTTTCCTAGAATATATGAGTTGATCAAATGGTTCCAATATTTCCAAAAATAACAGTCATTTCTCTTTCATATATCTCTATAAATTCCACAGTGAGTGATTCGTGTATGCATGTAGACCTAAGAAGAATGGCACAAAATATTGCTATGTTGCAAACTGATGGTCTCAAAAGAAATTATATTTCATGAGAGAAGAAAAAAATATTTCTATAAAATGAACCAAGACATAAAAGCTGAAAGGAGCAGGGGGAGTAGGTCAGATTTTGTGTGCTTTGCACTCAGAGCTATTATCCTTAAGATATTTCTGGTTGAGCAAACCAGAAATCACAGTTTTGTTGTAAGTGAAGCACTCAGTTGTACAAATCACATCATTTTTCACTTTACTTCATTCAATCTTTTCAAAGCAGCCCTGACTAATATAGATTTAAAACATAGCTTTTTACTTAGCAGTATTGTTTTCATCTGTTTGCAAAGCACATATCCAATGCAAATCATTGAGATTGCACAGCGCCTGTTTTGATTTTAGACTGACAACCTAAAACAGGATGAATTTTTAAATACAAAACAGGAAAACTGCCATTTCAAGTAATATACCAAATTTAACTAGCCTGAAAAACTGCAAATCAAAATAGCTACACTGGGACTCTTCATTTGAATATGAATATATGGTTAAAAACATCTAAAGTTGTTATACAGGATAGTATTGTCACATTTCTACCGTTGTTGTTTACCTTAGGTATTATCAACTGTCTCTTCATTCAACATTTGTTGCTGGATTAGTGTCATTAAAAATATTTATGACTGTTACAATATTATATGATATAATCAAATGCAAATTTAGTATTAATATACTTAAATATTTAGAGAACCTAATTAAACACATTGAGCTGAACGCATGGAAAAAGTGATTTCCCTGAGGAATGCTCTGATACATGAAGCTTACACATACAGAGAGACAGAGAGACAGAGACAGAGACAGAGAAAGAAAAACAGATCTTAATTTCTTATTTTTTAAGCATCAATGTAATTTTGAGTCACGCTATAACAAGCTGCCATTAACCCAGGGCATATTCCATTCAAATGGGATAGATATTCGGAACCGAACATCTGAAATGTTAATAGCTGGCACTCATTTGTCATAAGGTTTTGTTAAAAAAAAAAAAAGACAACTCATCAGCCATAAGAAAGCTAGAACAGGTTTGTCTTTGTGTTGTGCTCATAACCCCTGTGGAGCTCCCTGATAACAAACTATTAATAGGCAAAACCCTAACTTAAAACATGAAGCTCAGCAGGGAGCCTTCCCTAAATACAGTAACAATTCAGACGGAAGCCCTTCTTGCACTGAAATGTGTTAGATTATGCTTTTTTCATTCAGTCTACTTAATTAGAAATCTGCATAATAGGAATTCAGTATTTCCCCCTTAAGATACATACCTTCCCTTCCCTCTTTCCTTTCATAGTACCATTTTCTTACTATCCACAAACTCATATTAAAGTTCAGTGAATCAGTTTGCTAAATAATTAACCCATCCTGTCCTTCCTTAGCCAACAGTAATCTTGCTGCCACAATAGCTCATCTTTTCTATGTTTTGTCATGAAAAAATACAGTAGAGCATCTGGTAACGAACGCTTCTGACCATAACCAAATTGGGTTCCGACCAAAAAGTTCACAAAATTTTTGAATCTGGTCACGAATACATACGTGGGTGGCGATCAAACACAACCTCTGACCCAGAGATTCCTGAAGGTGAAACGTTAGAAGATTAAGAAATTACCGAAGTTATGGAACAAATTATGGTCATGACCAGAGGTGCTACTGTTAAAAAAAAATAACTTCCTTGGAACTATCATGATTTTAATTTAAAAATGTTTTATAAATTATTTTTTAAAAAGGAGCAACCAAGGATAGTTGGTAATTTTGGATAAATTTGGTCCTCCTATTCATTTTCTCTACTTCTTAAGTTCCAAATTTAATGGAAGCAAAATGTATTTTTTAAAATAAACAATGGAAGTTTGGTTTACAGGTCGGTTGAAACAGGTATAATAAAAACAGTATCAGACTATATTGTAATCATGGTTTCTAAAAATGCTACACTGTAGGATTTACAAATATTTTCATTATGTTCATATTTTCATAATGTTTCATTATTTTCATATTTTGGTAATGTTAAGATGTTAAATAAAATTTTATAAGCTGTTTAGAATCTGTGTGTGTGTCTCTGTGTGTGTAGGTATGTGCCCGCACACACACACACACACATATATGTATACACACATATATATACATTTTTGTGGCATTTTGACAGTTTTCATCTATCAAGCTATCCCTGTCTTCAGGCTTAACTTTGGTGTACATTCTCATTGCAAGATACTTTTCTTTTTCATGTTAAACCATGCAAGTGATGCAATTGCATGTGGGTTGTTTTACTTAAAAGGGCAAGTGTCAAAATTCTTGTCACAAACTTGTCATATACTTTTCCATTATAGAAAGAAACTATATTCAGACTTATTGCCTAAGGAAATGTCAGAAGTGTGTTTGCAAATATAATTGCTTTGCCTACATGTTACTAATCCTATCCTTAGGAAATAGATCAGGTTGTTTGGCTGAAGATTAGATTTCTTCAACAAGCTTCTGAGATTTCACAGTTCAATACAAGAGGGCATATAGATCTATGCCTAATCCCTTTTTGCATTAGTCACAGCTAGAAAAAAAAAGAAATTTATAAAGTTTAGCTATTCGGGGTACTGTATATTTGGTAGAAAGTGTCAATTAAAATCCATGTCCTTAAAGATAGAAGCTACTTCTTTAAAACCTCATATAATAATTTATGAAATATAGAGACTTTGATTCACTCCTTGATTCATGTTTTCCATGTTTCTCTAAATATTTAAATGTCCTTTTCCAGTTCATATATAATTTTCATCATTCATACTTTCCCATTTATCACCATGTTCCTAATAAGCATTAGGATGCAAAGAACAGCATCCAGATTACGAACAGAAAAAGATTGAAAACCGATGGCAGAAAAAGACATCGTAGTCCATTGATTTTTGTTCCTCAGACATTGCATCATTTTTGTTGCCTTTGGACGCATTTAAATCTTTTTAAAATAAGGTCTCCAGAATTGGACACAACTTGGGGGTACTCTTAGATCCACAGCTTCAAGTAGACCACCATCTTTTAGCTGTGACTAAGGGTGCCTATGAGCAGGTTCGTCCGCTGCGCCAGTTGCGCCCCTTCCAGGACCGTGAGGCTCTTTTCACAGTCACTCATGCCCTCGTCACCTCACGATTGGACTACTGTAATGCGCTCTACATGAGGCTGCCCATGAAGAGCACTCGGAGACTTCAACTGGTACAAAATGCAGCCACGTGAGTGAACGAGGGTGTACCTCGGCGCACCCGTATAACACTGATCCTCCGCGAGCTTCACTGGCTGCCTGTAGTCTTCCAGGTGCAATTCAAGGTTCTAGTAACAACTTTTAAAGCCCTACATGGCTTAGGAGCGGGGTACCTTCAAGACTGCCTTCTGCTACCTTATGCCTCCCAGTGCCCAGTCAGACCCCACAGAGAAGGCTTGCTACAGGTCCCATCAGCCAAACAATGTCGGCTGGTGGCTCCCCATGCAAAAGCCTTCTCTGTGGCGGTGCCTATCCTCTGGAACCAGCTCCCTGTAGAGATCAGGACCATCCCTACCTTACTGGCCTTCCGTAAAGCTACAAAGGCCTGGCTCTGGCGGAAGGCCTGGGATTAATGTCCCCGTCCTTGGATGAATGTGATTGCAGGTTGTTACTTTTTACTGTTAAATATTGTGATTTTAATTGTTGTAAGCCTCCTCGAGTTCCCCTGACCGGGGAAATGAGGCGGGGTATAAATTCAAATAAATAAATAAATAAATAAAATAGTGTATTGTACTTTGACAGATGTTCAAATAGAGGACAGTCTACTTGGTGAACATCTGTAACTTCATCTGCATTTCATTTTTCAACAGAGAAAAACACAACCTCTCTTCCTTCCAGTGATTTGGAGCCACAAGTAATTTTATCTCTTCCTGTGGTTTTTTTCCTGATTTTTCTCATGCTTCATGTACTATCGGCCATCACTTATATTACAGAAGAAGGATGATGCTAACAATGATGATGGAGAAGGAGACCTTTTTTTAACTTTATATTATTTGTCTTTCTATTATTTTCTTCTTTTTTCTTCTAGTTTTATTATTTTTAGTATTGTAAAACCCCTTAATAAAAAGTATTTAAAAATAGATCAAGTGTTTATCCTGGGGCATTTAAAGTAGACACAGTCTCTGCAGTATAAACTCAACCACTTGCCCTGGTTTTCTTGGTTGGAGAAATCCTCCAGGGATATTATGAAGAGCTGGGTCAGAGTGGTGATAAATACTTCGATGAAAGAAGGGTAGTTTCCTACTTCTTTAAAGAATTGCTGGCATGTCTCCACAAGATGCCATCATTCAACATTTATTGGCCTGTCCCAATCTCCCTTTTGGGGAAATATTGTAAAAGATTGCCCTGCTCTGCAGAGGACCCTAGGGGAAATGGATTGTCTGGATCCATTTTAGTCTTATTTCAGGTCTAAGTTCAGTAAAGAGTTGGCATTGATCATAGTTATTGATGATCTCTGGTGAAACCAGGATATGGCCCTCCTACCTCTGCTTGATCTAACTATGTTTTGATACCGCTTATGACAGTATCCTTCAGAACCGTCTCCACCAATTAGGAGTAAGGATTATTGCAATGGTGATTCTGCTCCTTCCTGGAATGATGACACCAGTCAATAAAAACAATAGGATAGATACACTAGACCTGTAAAATCAGGAGCATCTCAGAGTTCACATTCTCCCTACCTTTATTGAACATCTACATAAAACTGTTGGGAAAGATCATTTAGTGGCATAGGATCAGACTTCATCAGTATCTCTGACAGAATAAGTGATGCTGTTGAGTTCTGGTACTTGGAAGATGTCTGGGTCTGGTGAATGCTAGATTGATACTCCATCCTGGCAAAGGGAGCAGGTATGTGCTTGAAGGCCAGCCATTTCCACTGAGATTTCATCATTAAGTTTGGATATAGGGTGGTACTTCTAATAAAATAAATGGTGTGCAATTGAGGGTTCTCTTACACTCACAGTTCATACTCAAGGATTGTGGGTAACTATAATGGCTTTTGCTTAACTCCACCTAATGCACCAACTGTGACCTTTCTTGAAATGGCAGTCCTTTGGACTACTGCAATGTGCTTTACATGGGGCTGCCTTTGAAGAGCATTCAGAAGCTGCAGCTTATGTGGAATGCAGACTTTCATCTTTAGGGATCAGGTAAGTGTGCCTTTCCAGTTGTTGATTGATTTGATATGAAGATGGTGCATTAGCCAGAAGACTACAATGTTAATATAGTGTAATTGTTTAGTTGCTTAAGATTGCTTGTCCATTTGGTTCGTGCTCACATGCTATCCAGAAGTCCATCATAGGAGATGAACTAGCTCTGCACTCAGAATACCTTATGGTGAAGCATCATCCAGGGCTTTTTCGCTACATCAATGTTGCCTTGATTTTGGGTGTCACATTTGGGCAGATCTGGCATCGGTTAGATTTGTACTTTTGCATAAAGCGCCATTATTTTTCACACTGAAGTAATACCTATTTATCTACTTACATGTTGCATGCTTTTGAACTGCTAGTTTGGTAGAAGCCAAGGCAAGTGATGGAAACTTTCCTGGTCATACTGTGCTAGGAATTGAACTGCCAGAGAACAAACTTTCTCCAGCATTTTTAAGCCACTGAGTGACCAGGCTTCTTTTTCAGTTGTTCACACTTTTATGAAACAATACCTTCTTCCCTTTTAGCTTTTAGGAACTTGGTGAAAATCCTGTGGTTCCTTCAAGCCAGGATGCTGAATTGTCAGCATTCAATAATAAGTATGTGAAGAAAGTTTTTCAACATCATAATATCTTTGAATGTACTCTATATGTAATCTATCTGTTGATGGATTAAATATGAACATTGAAATGGTGAAGCTCTGAACATATACAAGTTTTTCTTTGCTTGTTCACATGCACCTCAAAACAACTTTACTAAAGCATATTTCATAACTCTGAAAAATGAATTACATTAAAATACTCAAACTATTTTAATTATATTGTCCTGTTATTCGCACAATCTACTCTGCTGAAATATTCGCATTCATACCAAACAGCAATTTAGATCAAAAAGTTTGAAATTAGTTTAAAAGTTTACAATATACTAAAACATTTCTTCTCATTTCCCCCTTCTCCTCCATAATAGTTAAGTGCTATCCTGTCACACAAAAATGTGTGCCTACACTGCCCCCAATGTGCCTCTGGGTGGCAGCAGCTGTGTAGGGCTGCACCTGGCACCTATTCTCACCTCTATAAAAGGAGCTTGCACGCTCCTCCCTTATCTCAAAATCCTGATGTAGTCTCATCAGAGACACTTATCTCTTTATCTTTATTAAATCTACTTTATTTTGAACCTGACTCAGTGTTATGTAGCTGATCCTAAGATCCCAGCCTCACCTCCACATTGACATATCTCCTGTCCTTTGGCTTTGATCAATTTTGCCTATGCTAGAAAGTTCTTGATTATTTAGTTCCATGTAACTGTAATGATATCAAAGTTGGATGAAGCTGCCTGGTTAGCACTTTGGATCTCATAAGTACGCATTGTCATAGAACAATTTTTATCTGGGCCACAGGAGCCTGCCTCTCCATATCTCGCAGATAAGCCTGCATACTCGGTGGCACAGTGGTTAAATGCAGCACTGCAGTCTCTGCTGACTTGTTCAGCAGGTTATCAGATTGAATCCCCAAGCTCAAGGTTGATTCAGCCTTCCATCCTTTCTAAGGTCAGTGGAATGGGGACCCAGATTGTTGTGGGCAATAAGCTGTAACTGCTTGGGGAGTGTTGTAAAACTCTGGTAAGCAGTGTATAAAAAAAAATCTGAGTGCTATTGCTATCCATGTTGTAAGC